>SSNP01000021.1:1444769-1521192 GCA_006937955.1 Pachypanchax playfairii
AATAAATAAATAAATAAATAAATAAATAAATAAATAAATAAATAAATAAAAAACAGATTAAATGTGAAAAAATTTCAGATGCATAATTATGCTTAATGGTTTAATCCAGTTTAGTGCAAGTAGGAGAAAATGTCATGATCTGAAGGATTTTTACAGCCAAAGCCTTTCAGATTTAATTTGTTTGCTACTGAATATTTGAAATGACGTTTCCTTTGTGATGCATCGTTTCTGTAAAGGATCAAATCCGATCGTTCACATTCACAAACCGGACGTGTTGCTGTTAATTTACAACAAGACGCCGATGAGAAATGCTCAAACGGGCAGAACAACAACGTTGAACAGCTGACTGCATGGAGAAGAGTAGGCTGACAGTTTGAGAAGGAAGTTAAAAAGTTTTGAGAGAGACTTGATTTGGTTGAGAATAATCAGCAAGATGACATACTGATGAAGTCAATCTGTAAATGTACATTTAATCTGAGATTATCTACGATGTGCCATGTTAATTAAAGAAAACTGAAACTTTGATGTCTTTTATTGGTAAAAATCCTTCAAACAATAAATATTTATGGAAGTCTTTTTAAAAGTCATCTAACAGATGCTGACCATTGACTTTGTCTTGTCTGATTCTTCCAGATTTAGGATAAAAAAGGCCTTAAATGAGCTTTTATGTTCAATTCAATCCATTTTGGTTTATAAAGCAGCAGTTCATAAAGTCATTTCAAGGCACTTTAGAGAAATACCAAATCAATTATCTAAGAAACCAGCTGATTGGGTTGAATCATCAATTCAACACAATCCCTCATCCAGAGCAGGTGACAATGGAAAGGAACAACTCCCTCAACCCACTGGGGTCTGAGAGGAAAGAGACACAAACACGGATGGTTTTGGGCGAGTCGTCACATCTATGAAACAATTAACAAAGATAAAGTTAATAGCAGCAACAATAAATACAAACATGGAGAGTAAAGATGGAGAAGAAATGTGGTCAGTATGTCCTCAGACAGTCTAAGCTTATAGCAGCATAACTAAAGGGATGGATCAGGAGAACCTAAGCTGGTACTATGTTTTATATGAGAACTAAAGTAACATGCTGGTCAAAGATAACACCCAGGTTCTTTATATTGTTGTTGGACGCCATTAATTTCATCTAAGTGCTCAGGTCCAAAAACCACAACCTGTCTGTCTGAATTTAAAAGCAGAAAATTAAGTGTCATCCAAGATTTTATGTCACTAAAAATGAGTTTGTAATCTCAGTAACTGATTGGTTTCATCAGACTTCATTGATAAATATAACTGAGTGTCATCAGCATAAAATGAATTGAACAGGTTGAGGTTGTAACTGGAGCAGTAAACTGTCTCAGATTATGATTATTATGATCATGCAGGAGAATAACATGACATCAGATTAGACTTCAGACTTCCTGTTTGTGTCTGTGCATGTGACTCAGTGGTTTTCAGAAGTGGTTGGAAGTTACTTAGTGTCATGGTTTCTCCCTCTGTGCAAACAGCTCATGGTTAACCAGACTTAACTGTAAAAAAAAAAAAAAAAGCAGCGTGATCCTGTCACTTTCTTTGCTTAAATCTGGTCACATGGAGCCATTGAAGGTCTCTGGGTCAAACACATGAAATCTTTTCATCTTTTCCACTCCCTTTAATTCCTCCTTCCATTTCAGTCATTTCATTTCGGCTCAGGCTGTGAAGAACACAGTGCAAACTTTAACAGAACATTATAAACTGGATGAGTTTTGCACAATCATGGCTGTTACAAAGTGTGTTTAAAAGGACCTGCTTATCCGTTGTAACACTCTGCAGCTCGGAGGTGAAGTTACACAGGAAGTGACCCATCATCCACCCTTCCTTTCCTCTTCACGCCTTCAAAGCCCAATATATCAGCCATCTGTTTTAGGCAGATTTGCATGCAGTGAAAAGCTACAATAGAACACTGGTTGCAGACAGAGATGTTACAACTGTTAAAGGCTTTTATTTTTAGTTTCCACGTGTTCACCTACTCAGTGTGCACAAGCTAAAGTCAAGTTTTATAATATCTTGAACAGTGTATTTTTTTATTTCTTTATAGAAGTGGCACTGAATTAAATAAAACTGTTGTAGCTGTTCTGATGCTGTAAGTAAAAAGGAACTTTATTGTTGCGTAATAAAAACTGTATGTGTTTCCGGCTGATTCAAGTGTCACAACTGCACTGTGGAGAAATCCAGAAGTACTGAATATTTTACCACAAGCTTTATTTTAGCTTGTTTTTGTCTAGACTTTCTTTCTTTTCAGGTTGGAAGTGGAACAGCTGGGTATAAGTTTACTGTGGTCTGATCAGCAGCCTGAATCAGCTCCAGTCTGTAAAGTCACCACGTCTATTTATTCAGTCTTGTTATTGTAGCTGAACGAGATGGATGCAGGTGTAACCATCTCGTATAAAGTTGGACATTTTATTCCAGTTTAGTTGTCAGGCTACTTTCAGATGTTCACATGAAGAAAATAAACCAATCTGGCTCTTAAAAATGTCTCAAATAAAAGAAAAGCTACATTCACTGACACTGTTTTAGAAACTTAAGCAGTTAAATAAATTATATATTATTAATTTTTTATTTTTGTGTCTTTTTTGGGGGGGTGGCACTTGTAGGAGCAGAGACTTCTTATTCTGAGAAACAGCTCGTTGGACGGCAGTGTGCAGCATGTATGGCTGACTGAACTTGGCTCCTGATATAAAAAGACCTCTCTGTTCGCCACTTTCCAGCCAAGAAAACATGCGGTGAAAGAAGAGGAAGCAGCTCGCACCAACTGAGAACCCGGTGAACTAACCAAACAAGTGGACAGAGTGGGGGTTTAAATCACTCTTGGTTCTGGTCCTACTTGGCTGCTTGAAATCCTTTCAAAATAAAACTTGATATGACATCTTGTGCCACTTAGAATATCAAAACAATAAAGTATTTTTGTTGGATAAAAGAAAATTAATAATTAATAGATGTAAACTGCATTTTATTTTTTTTACCTAAGGATTCTTCATCATTAAGATATCTGCATGTAACTCCACAATAAATGGTCCAGGTGTTTGGTAAAAACATACAGGGTAAATTTCTAATAGTTTATCAAGGATTGATCTGGATTGTTACAAAATTCCAGATACTTTGATCCAGAAAAGAAAAACTTAAGAGTATAAATGATGGTTTAAACTTGCAACAAACAACAAAAGACAGTCGAGACACTGGAATCAGAAATGTGCTGAGAAATTTGATGTTCCTGTAAAAACTCTGGAGCTCCATCCAGAAGAAAACCACCATCACTGAAAAAATGATTTATATGAATAACTACTGAACTAATAATGATGTAAATGTCAAACTAATTGCTAAAGATGTTTTCATGGTCAATGAATCTGATAATGTCGATACAACAAAGGTGAGACTGTTATTTTTAGTGTAAATCACAATATGGATAGAAGTGATATTTTTAGTGGAGGTCTGACTTCTACGAGTGATTTAAGTGTTTTTAATATGTTATAAAACACTTGAATATAGAGTACTTGGCCATATTTTGTGTCAGCCTTCATTTTTTAAAACATCTTTTGTTTCCATGGAGACAGACTTTGTTGTACTCTGTCAAATGGTCTTGATCAGCTGTTCTTCAGACTTTCTAAAGATTAATTAAAGTTTCTTATTTTAACTCGGTTGTTTCTTCATCTTTTCCATCATTTGGGGTTTTACTTTTTTTTGTTTGCTTGTTAAACAACTTAGTGCTGACTCATGAATAGTATGGGTACTGAAATCCCCCAAAACTCAAGGGGTGAACCAGTCAATGTTGTGTTGTTACATAAACAAATTAGCAAAGAATCAACTTTTAATCAGATCTGTAGAAACATTGTTGCCTACCGTTAGTCACAAAAACACAAATTGTTGCCTTCATTTAACTGAATCTATGAAAAACACCACAGATTGAACAGTTTGAAAGGTAGAAAACACCATTTTAGTTCCAACAAGGTGATTCATGATGTACAATTAGCTGAAAACTTGTCATACAGTCGATAACCAGCTGCAGGATGATGCGTCTCTCTGGTCCTGAGTCTGTTCTTACCTGCATATTTGCTAGAACACAGCACAATATTCTCTCCTGGTCAGGTACAATTAAAACAAGATAAACATTCTTCAGAAATCCTGAAAAACTATTGATCAAGATCATTTAATAGATTTCAAGAAAGCCTGATTCCTCGGAAGCAGATGAGAAATAAACGTGGGATGGTATAAAACTTTTGCACATCACAAGCTCCCTGAAGTCTTTCCTAACCTGCAGACATGGAAGCAGGATGTTTTTACTGCTCAAATTAGCACACGAGTGAGTTAAAAGACGTTTAAGCATTAAACTATTAGACTAATCAGATCTGAGCAGAGAGAAGAGCGGCACACGGTGTTACATAAAATGTGTTCTGTATTACAAGTCTCTCAAACTGGACATGTGGATGGCAGAAAATTGCCTGAAAAGGAGTACAATTACAGTAAATTCAAAAATGTCACATTTTAGAAAAAAAAAAAAAAAAAGAAAAATCTATATAATACAAACATGGCTTGCCATTCACTGAACCTAAATCCCAGTGGTTTCACTTCCTCTGTTGTTCTTAAGGGACTAGTACCTCCGGACTGGCCTGAATCTGACCCTGAAACTGCAGGTTTATTTACAAGCTCGGCCTCCAGGCAGTAAAACAGGAGCTTTTAGCGCAAACAGAGTGCAGGCCGGAAAAAAAAAAGAAGAAACAGTTTTAGAGTTCTGATTGCCATCAAGACGCACTGCAGGGGAAGTAGGGCTCATCGGTTGGCACAGTCACAGGAGATTTCTGAGGGAAGGCACTTGACATGGGGTCACGGTGCTCCCCATGCAGCGACAGCAATGCACCACAGTTTCACGTTCGTGCACACTGAGGAGGAACACAGTCAGCTGGATGCAGGTTTCAGATACAAAAAAAAAAAATCCCCAAGCTGGAGTGGGGGAGAAAAGACTGAACCAGGCTCCACGCCGCAGCTTCCGAGTGGTGTGAGTGGGAGGGTCTTGGATCGCACTTGACAGTTGGGAGGGATTACATGAGACTGGAATAACCTGTGCAAGGCTCCAGTGGTGATCTTCTGAGTATTTAAATGCTTTCAGACTTACTCCAAAAGGTGACCAATCACATCTGTCTGTCTCATCATCATCATCATCACCACGGCCAATCTCCAAGGCAGAAGGAGTCAGCTGAAAAAAACTGAACAGTACAACTCAAAATAATAATAATAATAATTAAAAAAAAAACAAGATCAACAGAAATACAAATAAACACGTGACTCTTAGGTTTCACAACTACATTCTCACCTAGGCACATTTCCAGAGAAAATACAAAGCTATTTATAAAAAAACAAACCAAACTCCAGAACATTCAAGTACTTGGTCATGTAAACACTTCTCCAGGCTATAATACATCATCGATTGTTGTGTGTCTGTGCAACAATAAGACATCGGTGTGAGGAGAGAGAGAATACTTTCAACAGAGGAGAAAACAAGCAAGAAGGTGGTGGTGGTGGTGGGGGGGGGCTTCTAAACTGGAATCCAGCAGTTTTCTGGACTTTTCAGAGCAGGACACATGAGCAGCACTGTTCCCCCCCACTAGGAACAGTGGAATAGTTCATCTGTCTCACTATTTCTGCAAACAGTTCGTCGACAGATCCTTTATTTTTGGCTGAAGTTTCCATGAAGGGGCAGTTCCAGTCTTGAGCGAGAGCCTTACCCTCCCCGGAAGACACCTCTCTCTCTCCCTCCAGATCCACCTTGTTCCCCACCAGGATCATGGGCACCCTCTCGTACCTCTTCACCCGGATGATCTGGTCTCTCATGGGCTTGATGTCCTGGAAGCTCTGCTGGTTGACCAGGCTGTAAACCAAAATAAAGCCCTGCCCGTTCTTGATGTACAGGTCTCGCATTGAGGCGAACTGCTCGGTCCCAGCCGTGTCCAGGATCTCCAGCACCGACGGGGACGAGTCCACCTCGATCTCCTTCCTGTAGAAATCCTCTATCGTGGGGTCGTACTTCTCGATGAAGGAGCCAGTCACGAACTGGACAGTCAGCGCGGATTTACCGACTCCGCCCGACCCCAAAACAACCACTTTGTACTCTCTCATGTCTGAGGAAGGAGGAAAAAAATAACAAGCAAAGGGGGCAGACGCCTCCTTTTTTTTCCTGCGACGAATCCTTCTCTTTCCCACCCGCTGACCAGCCCTGATGTTTTCAAAGCGAGCAGGCTGCGCTCTCGCTCGGGCAGCAGACGAATCCTCCCGGCCTCCTCGTGCGGCTGTGTGAGGGCCGCGGGGCGCAGATCCGAGGAGAGCGCGCGCTCCTGGACATCAGCGGGCTGAAGTCAAGCGCATTTTCATCACGCCGGACTGTGCAAGTGTGCGGGGAAGCGTGATCGCTCCTCTCAGCTCTTGCATGGCGTTTCCTGCCCACATCCTCAGCGCGTCAACAGCTGAAGCTCAGTTCCGTTTTCTTAAAGGAGCCGCGTCACCAGCAGTCAGATGATCGGTGCACGGTGCAGGACCGTCCGCGTGCGGGGCCTTGCTCAGCTGCCCACTCAAGTCACACACATGACCGTCTCCATTAATTGGGTCAATCATTAAGTCAGTAGAGTAGATTTGCATATTAGTTTGTCAAAGTTTTTATCATGATTAATCTGACAGGAATTATTGGAAGTTATTAGAGCTGAAAGAAACAAGAAAAGACTTGTTTCAGTCTGCAGGATATTTATTAACCTCTGCCTTGTTTCTGCAGATATCTGCTGCAGCCACATCCGAGAATATGACATTTATTACAGTTCTAAGCTTCCGGCCAACCTCGCCTTGAAATTCAGTAACAGATGTTTGCAAATGAACTTTCTCAAAAGGCCTCTCTCCACTTTCTGTGGACAGATCTAAAAATAGCTTGTAACTTTTAGAGGTTCTCACTGAAAAGAAATTGGAACATCCACTGAACAAAGAACAAATGATTTACAGGTTGGGACATATCTTTGAATCAGCCTCATCTTCAAAAACATTTATCATCTGTCTGCCTTTTCAGATGAGGTTTTTACACACTTAGTTCAATCATTCTGTTTTAAAACATCAAAATATTGTCAGTAAATCCCCAGAAAACCCAGTGGGGTGAACTGGTACTCAAACATCCCAGAGAAAGATAATAAAAGCAGGTCAATATTCATTCCTCTTCACTTAAAACACACAGAGACGATGTTGCATGAGCAAATCAAATCACTTTATTCAGATTTTTGTTTTTCATCCATACAGCAAGAGTCAATAATGGCAACAGTAAAATGTGCATAAACAAATCCAGAGACAGAAGAGTACATTGTTCTGTGACAACTGTTAGCAAATACATAACTGGTGGGTGCACTTACAAGTAAAGAGCAGTGGAAGCGAACATGTGCACCCAGCAGGGAGGAGAAACCTTGGTTGCAGCCAACAGACTGAAAGCCCGGTTTAGAGAAAGTGGTGCTTTGGTTCTGTAGCGACTATACAAAGCAGCCTCGAGTTAGAAACATATTGACACTGACTATTACATTCATTTTAAAGACTAAAATTTGCCAAATATGCATTTGGTGTGATGAGCCTTCACCTGCTGAGTGCACAGCTATGAAAAAGCAGGAGAAACTGCTTGTTGTGAGTTAGTTGGGACTGTAAATCCTCTATCTGAACATGTCCGGGGTGGACGAGTGCTAAGATGCTGTTACTCTTTAAATAAGGTGTTTGTCTGGAAACATTTGTTTAAGATGAGTAGTTTTAAAGGTGTTATTTCTGCACGCTGTGGATGTTATCTACGGCATGTGTGATTTAAAAAGAAAAACTGAAACAAGTATTGTGGATCTCGTAGTCTGAAGGTGTCTTTCCTTACGTATCTACACAGCTTCTTTTGTTTACATGCAGTCAAGTGAAACTATCATATTGTTTTTTTTTATAGATTCTTGTCCCATGGGAGTAAGAAAACTGCTTAATCCATTCCAATAAATGATACGTGGACCTTATTGGATACATGAGAGGCGCAGATTTAGCATGACACGGGGGCGTCTGCTCCCCTGCAACATTCTCTGGCATTACGTGCCGCCTATAAAATAAGACAAAAAGCGCAAAGCTTTCTCTGAATGCATTGGCCAAAAAAACAAACAAACAAAAAAATTCCTAGTGCCCTTCTTCGCAAGCAAAAATTTAGCTGGTCTTCTAATTTAAGAATTTAAATTAATCTCACAAAATTCCTTATAATTATAGATCTCTTATTTTTCTTATTTTATTCAAAATAATATCTCAATATGATACACATTTTTTTTTCTCTGTTCATTTGACTATATACAGAAGTGCAAAAAGTTAACCTTTGTCCCGGTTGGAACTCATTATCTGCAGCATTTCTGACTCCTCCAGCAGAGGAAAAGTCGTTTTGCTTTCTCACTCACCGAAACATCCACATCCTCAGTCTCACCGCTCGTTTTGGCCTGACATTCAGGGCAAACTTAATATTCAAACAAAACGTACATATCTCTTTGAAATGGATACAGTAGAAAATAATTTTTACCCTTAAACATGGACAGTCTATATTCTGATACAATATAGTATTTTCAAACATGACAATAGACATTTTACAAGGAAAAAACAAAAAAAAAACCCCAGAAGTTTTCCATACACTCAGAGAGGCTGCGGTGGCAGCAAACTCATTGATCTCATTTCCTTGTATCAAAACATTTCTCATCAATAGAATTATCTGACAATAGAACATCATCTGAGAAAGACATCCAGCTATATGAATGATGTGAATATTTAACACATTACCCTTTATATGCTTCGAAAAAAGTTTTGTATGTCATACTATCTTAACATCTACAACGGCTATATGAATGTTGTCAAGTAATAATATTGTAAGGCAAAAAAAAAGAAGTTAATTCTAAAACTACATATCTCAAAAAGATTCAAATCCTTAAGTAGTACACAACACATAAATTGAATGAAAATTTAAAGAATAATTGTTTTAAAACGAGAAAGAGAACTAAAACAAAAGTTCGAAGAGGCTTGTGAGAATTATAAAACATCATTGGTGTTTTATAACCTGCACGGTGACTGAAAGGACATATGATTGGGTATGAACCCATTAATTGTAATCTAAGGCTTTGTTAGTCACATAATCTGTAAAGATGAAACACACTTCTGTGAAAATAAAAACACAAGATGGGAAAACAATAAATTCATAAAAACACAGAGATAAAAGATTAGAAACATGTTTCCTTAATTGTTTAAGCCTCTTCGGAGATGTTTCTATAATCTAATAAGACTTAAAGAGATTAAAAACTGTGCTTTGGTTTTCTATAGTTAGATGTACATGTTGATTCAAACCTTCATTTTTTTTTCCCGTGGAATATAAGTCAAGATATTTAATGACTTGTATTTCTGCAAAAATGAAGCCGGTTTTAAAAAAACAAAACTAAAACAAAACAGGGTGACGAGATGAATTCAAGTGCACGTGTGGTTTCAATGACCTAATAGACCAAAATTGGGCCTGTTGTTTTAAAATTCCCATCAACATGCGGCTCCCCGCTGCATCTCAGAGACGCAGTTTTAAAGCTGCTCCTATTTAAAAAAAAAAGGACAAAAACTGAAGCTACACCCTCGACTTCACCAGGCTTTAGAGTCAATGGACTTGATTAACAACTTAATCCTGACAAATTAAAACAAGTTAATTAAAAGAGGTCTGAAAAACTTTAGAAAAACCCTCTATTTAAAAAAAAAAACTAAACTTAACAATCAAACAGATTAATTTAGTGAAAAAACCCACTTCTAAAAGTAATTTTGAAGAAACAAAAGATTAAAAAAAAAACAGTCATGATGGATCTTTTTTTTTTTTTTTTTTAAAAACAAAACAGTATAAAACAAGCCATACAAAACTTTTACCTTCGGTAAACAAATAACACTGCTGAGATAACACTCTGGTTTTTAGCTGTATGGCCTTGATGGCACAAGACAAGGTGAGAAAAAGCTAGCCTGGCTGTGCTTTCAAGGTACACAGGTATGTTGGTTTACCCAGAACACATTCATATGTCCAAGACCCTCATATCAACGTCTAGTTTCACTAGTAGCTGTAAAACACAATACTGTACATGCCTAATGCATTTGGCAGGAAAAAAATTAAATCAGTTACCATTATTGTGCCTTTCAGATTTCCATCAAATTCAAGGTGCATATCTGCATTTCTCTTGTAAACTATGAAATATGGCTATCAATTAAAAAGATAAAGCAGGAAAAAAAAGGAAAAACAGAAGAAAACTCTTGGTCTATTAACGTACCAGCACTTGATGTTGTCTAATGTAACGACGCTCTTGACCTTCTGTGCATGCAGTAATGATAATAAGTAGAACAAACTGAGTGCTATGATTTAATTAGACACAGAGGTATTGTGAACGTTTCCCGCCGGCGCCATGTTACATCCTCTTCTCGCTCTCTCTCGGCTGGACGTTGAATTTGACAGCAAATTCTTCAGGATACTGATATGTGGGAAGATGGCACAGATCACGTGTTGTACCCTTGATGTTTTACGCATGTGACGAGACCATTGTTGGACAGGCTAAGAGATGGCACACCCTCCTTGTCCCATTGCTTGACATTCTGAAGGTTACGTACATAAAGGCTTTAACTCTTTTGGCCTGGACGATGCCAGTACACATTCATTTGATCTGGAAGAGATGATGGATTGGTAGAAATTTAGAGACTCACAGTAAAATACAAGTGGTACCCTATGTGCATGGAGATAGAATAAAATCTTCAACCAGAGCTAACATGAGTCACAGACTAACTTATAATAAACTGTAACAGACTGAAATAGAAACTCACTGTTCTTGAGAGGAACTACATTTGAGTCAAATACTTGTGACTACTCAGATGATCTGCAGATATTATTGGAATCTGGGGATGAAAACAGAGATCAAATAAAGCACACCAAACCAAAAGTACATAAAGTGGGCGTTGGCCTCAAAACAACAAAGAGCAGCAGAATTTAACCACATCCTCTCACATTAAGAGGCTGCAAAGAGACAAGACGAGAAAATGGAACAAGCTCTTTGGTTATAGTGGGGGCGAAGCTGATTCAGGTATGAATCGTACACAAGAAGACATCAGAATTAGCACACACTAGCAGTGAGCGGAAGAGGACGGTTTAAAGGAAAGGAAACTGTCGGTTAGGTGGCTTCCCCCATGCAAATCTAAGTCCTCCATGTTGTTGACCTGCACAGCTCAATAAAATGTAGAAAGCTAATCCATCATGAGGGAAAGTGATACTGTATGTTGACTTATAATTCCTCCTTTTTGTGGAATAAATAAATAGTTACGTCCAAAAGAAGTTACATTAAGTGTTTAAGATTGATTTTAGATGGTTTTCTGACACTAATAATGAGCACATTCAGTTTGTAAACACAAAGAACATGGTAAAGCTTTGCTTTATGAGCTGGTAGCAGCTGCAAAAAAAAAAAAAAAAAAAAGGAAAAGAAAAAAAATGAATAAGCCAAGCACCAGAGGGCAAAGATAGCAACTGTTGCACAAGCTGTGCAAATGGCTCTAAAACGTTTGGGTTTATTTGTCTTTTAAAGAACTACCTCATACATACCAATTGCATGTATTCGTTGGTAGTCAACTTTGATAAGGAAGAGTCCTCAAAATGGGAAAGGACAAAAATCAAGGTTACAATGAGGACACACATTAAATACACATTCAGTACTGAGAAAACTTCTGCAGTTATAATACAATCTGGAATTGCTAAAAAACATTTAGGATAACATGTTGGACTCTAGTGTAGGCCAACAAGAGGGAGTACCGCTCTCTAAGAAACCCAACCCTTATAAGACACAAGCATTCCAACTCTGTCAATGTGCACTGAGAGACAGAAAAGAATAAAAATAAAAGAATAGATAGATAGATAGATAGATAGATAGATAGATAGATAGATAGATAGATAGATAGATAGATAGATAGATAGATAGATAGATAGATAGATAGATAGATAGATAGATAGATAGATAGATAGATAGATAGATAGATGGATGGATGGATGGATGGATGGATGGATGAAGTGAGGTGGGAGAGGTGCAAACCTGATTGGCGGAGGCAGTTGCGAAGGGAACGCTTGTGGCAGATGTGGTGGCAGCAGACACAGTGGCTGGAGTACCACCGTGCATCATGGGAACTTTTTTGGAGGGAAAATCATGTAAGCATAAATACACAAGGGGAGCAGAGGAGCCACAAACACACCAGGCAAAAGAAAAGAGAGGACAGAGATAACGTCAGAGGTATTCAACCTAACCAGTTCCCCTTCTTCCCTCTGCAGATGCTGAGGAGTCTTGTGCTTTGACCCATGTGATGAGATGTGACTCTAACAGCTGGTGACAAACGAGTCTTTACTTCCTCTGTAAACATGAGCTGAAAACGGACTTCAAAACCACTAAAACCATCAATAATGTCACGTGAGTCTGAGGATTAAAGTATGTACAGCAGAGGAGATGAAGGGGAACTGTAATATTAAACCTCCTTTCTTTTTCAAAATATTTAAATGGATTTCAACAGGTTAGATCAGCCAAAACAAGTTCAGAACAAGCATGAGATCAAGTGTTCAAGCAGTATAAAATAAGTACTTAATGAAACTAACAAAACATGTCTGTTAAACTAAGTCTGTAATCAATAGTAGCTGTTATACGGAAGACTTACAACATTAAATTCTGTCGTCTTGGAACTGAAACTGTAACTTTAATGTCATCAAAATCACAAGTTAGCTGCAAAAACAGCAGTAAGTGATTTTGGTCACTGGATTACAGATATGAAGTTACAAAGAACTGAAGGAGGAAAGCTGGAACCTACCAACGCTGGCTGCAGGTGTCATGCACAAAATTGAGCCTGCCCATCATGCAGTGCAGGAAGTGGATTGGGTAGGGAAGAGAAATCATAACAGCCCATCACAAGATTCGTTAGGGTGAAGGGAGAGATAACGTGGGAAAAACAAAAGGTTAATATTTACTGGACACAGACATCAGTGACTGGAGAATCATAATATGTTAAAAGTCTTATTCGTGTCTATAGTGCGATCACTGGAGGATTTATAATGTAATTATTGACATCATGTACAAACGGAAGTAGCATGACTGTGTACAGAAACCCGTCTCTTCAGCTTGCTGTTTGTTAGAAGACATGAGATATTTCAGAAACCATCCAGCTCCACTAATTCAAGCCAAAGCCCCCAAAAACCCCCAAAACCCAGAGACAAAACGGAGGAAGATTTAATCTAACAGCGTCATCTTTTATAATCTTATTTCTTTACTTCAAAACTTACATCACAACTTCTATTAGAAGGTGGAAGTACCTAGTTGGCCTACTATTAAAGCAATTAGTAGGTAGAGAGAGAATCAAACTCCTCCTTAATTTCTTGACGCCATGCAATGCCATACAAAGCAAAAAGCACAGTTTTTAAGGTGTTTTCTCTTAAAATATATGAAAATACATAAGTTACATATATTTGGAAGATTTCATATTTTTCCCTGTCTGACGCACAAAGGTTGAACAGTATAAAAAGCGTTTATCTGCAAACTACCACTCTGCCAAACCTCAGCCAAGCAAGAAGCCAGGTTAGACTGGTCCAGCTGTCCACTGGCTGGTTGCTATGGGATCCATACCTGATGGGAGGAAAGCAGCCTGCTGCTGAAACTGCATGCTGGCCAGGGCTTGTTGGTACTGGAGCATGCCGGTGTTAAACATGGCAGTGGCCCCGTTGGCCTTCTCCAGGGCTGCCCGCTTTGGAAGGGGAGCCATGACACTATGGGTGATGCCCTGCCCATCCAGATGGAGGGAGGTCAGTGAGGAGAAAGAAACAAAAGGCAGAGATAGAAAGAGAGAGAGAAGGAGGTGTGTGGAATGGAGAGAGGGTGTGTTAGAGAGGCAAAATCAGGAAAAGAAACAAAAAAGGTACAAACGTTAGAGGACAACGTCAAAGGAACAGTGTCACAACATCTTTGTGTGTACAACAATAATAATATCATATCATTATTAGCAAGCAAGCAGCAATCTGACACAAGTACTACACAAGCAGGAGCATGATGCTACTGGAGCTATGTGCTGACAGGCATTTAAATATTAATTATTAAGGCTTATTAACTTTGAACTCCTAGGGCTGACTAATAAGCAAGCATTAACTATTAAAACAAGGAGGCTACTATCAAGGTGGAACAGGTAATAATAAGCACAGAGAAAGGGAGGCTGCACTGCTAGCTCCATGATAAACTGTGTAAGCCATGTTTAAGTGATGGTTCACTCTCAGGGGGGAAAAAAAGGATCAAAAATGGCTTAAGGTCAAGAGAAATGGAAACTAATTCTTTTACATGGCATACCCCTCTCGGCATTAGGCCATTCTTGTAGTCTGAGTATCTGTTAGAAGACGTGGAGGCGAGTGAACGATCATTTGAACCGTGATAAACTGTTAAATTAGGATCAATCCTGTATGGTTATAAAGATTTGCCCTCTTAGCCCCACCCACATCCATTATGACATGCACTAACAACACATACATGCACACATTTTACTGAGCTGCTCCACAACATTTAGACATCAGACTGAAGCCATGCCACCATCATAGAAGCTGTACTTCCCTAGCTCTTGCTAACTTTTGTTAAAAAGGCTGCGAGTGATGAACTGATTGTGGCTCCTTACCACAAATTCTACAGCTGAATTTGTGTCTGTGTCAATCGCTAAAGAGCGAGATTTGCTTGCAGCTGCTTGTACGTTGAGCCCCGAAACGCCACAATCATTTTATCACAAGCAGCGCTGACAGAAAGGACAGACATTGCACTGAGACAAACACAAATAGCTAGGTATCTATGGTTAAAACACTGCTGTGCAACAAAGCCACATGCATGCCAAGCTAAAAGGTGAAAGGTCATAGTACCAGGTCAAAGGTTGCGTCGAGGGGTCGCTTCAGTGATTTGACAGCCGACTGAGTCTTAATTAGCAGGCAGCGAGCACATGATGGCAATGGGCCAATGGGGTTCAAGCGCATTAACATAAACCAGCAAGCAGAGGTGCATCATGGGGGCAGCAGTGCAGTTTGGGTATAGGTGAGAAAAAACAAAACAAATAAAAAAACAAATCATTGGAATGCAATATACAAAGGGATAACAGGACTAAGGCATGCACAGTGTGGACGCTAGCGCCACTACTCAACAATCAGCTAAAATGAACAAGAACTACCACTGATTATTTTTTACACAGGAATAAATAAAAACAGCTAAATTGTGTAAGTATTACTTTAAGTGAGTCCCAGCAAACGGACAGCAAACTGTTTTAGGAGGACAAGTCACAGGTTTCGGTTTCACTTGAGATGTTGCGGTTAGATTCACATTTACATTTCTGATTCGTCCCGAAAGATTTCTGTTGCAATGTTTCACTCAGACAAGGTACAAAACACTCAACACACGCATGTGGCTACGTGTTCAATGGTGGCATTACCGCAGGAAAAGACTGAAAGCGTCATAAGTATTTTTCAATAATGTCAAGAGGAAGAGAAGTTATAGATAGGAAGAACAGAAACAATGGAGTCATATATAAAGCCAGGCCAACAGAGAGGAAGAACAAGCAACTGGTCTGTCTGCTTGTGGTTCAACAGAAGATAAATAAGGAACTAAACCATCTATTTGTAGAACTGGGAGGAAAATCAGAGTTTAAATGCATTACAGTTTCATCCTTCTTCATGGCATCTACTACTGATCAGGTTTAACCCAAACCAATAAGAAGACCTGTTAAAATAGACCTGACAAAAGCAGAACTTCTAACATCATCTAACATGCTTAGCCTTACTGTGAAGTCTAAATTTCATCAACATTTCAGCCTTTTGTCTTGCTTTAAATGAGTGTGAGCTGACTAATATGAACTGCTCACCATGGCTGCAGCTGCTGTGGCCTGGTTCACCTGATGCTGGGTGGCCTTAATTTTGGCCTGTAGATGTGCTGGCGGGTGGAAGTACTTGCACTTTTCCCTGGAGCACCGACCCTTGATGTAGTCCATGCACACTGTGACGGTGTTGTCATTGGTGTCGATCATGGTGCTGTCTGCAGGGTGAGCGAAGCGACATTCGCCCTCCCCCCGAGCGCAGTTTCCTCTCTGGTATTCCCGACACACCTAGAACAGGTAAAATGAGGGTAATAGTTTCACCTGCAAATTCGGGTTCAATAGGACAATTCAACATTTAGCTGAAATCATCATAACAAAAAAAATCTAATTACACAAAGCTTCCAACAAAAGTGTAACAGTGAGCGCTTTAAAGAGGAGCAGAAACCTTTAAAAGAAAACAAGTGCTGCAATAAAACAGAACTAAAAACAGGATGAAACTGAAACAAAATGTTTATTTGCAAAACTGCAAACATTAAAATATACAGATAGCAGTAAAAACAAGAAGTAAACAGGGTTCTAAGTACACTAAAAACTAAAATGCCACATTTAAAGAAGTCCCCAGCTGGCTGATCACTAAAACAGATAAAGCTAAAAGATTCTGTGAAAAGCAGAAGTTTAAAATAAACATGGTGAAACTTCCTCTTTAAGAGTCGGTAATCAAATTCTAAACTACACCCATAAAAATCCAGGTCAAATTAAAACCTCTGTCCTTCAACTATTTTACTAATTTATCAGATAAACATCTTCGTTATGAATAATATAGAGCTGATAATATATAGCTGAGTGTAAAGTCTGTGTTTCTTGTCTGACAGCAGAGGGCAGCACCTTCTTTTACATTCAGTTGGTTATTTAGTATTTACTGGTTTATTCGTTTAGCCTTATTTTGCAGTGCGTGGCTGCACTCATAAAAGATCTGTGTCAATTTCTTCAACTGTATTACATGGACAATACTAATAGAATCATGTGGATTCTTCTCCTGTAGCATCAACAGAGTTTTATTGTAATGATGGTTTTATCCTTAAGGACTGATTACAGCTCTGCTTGAGTGGAAAATATAAGAATTCATTTGCTGCAGTTTTACTTTCATTGGTGAAAACTATTGGTACTTTGTCGACTGAAAAGAACATTCAAAATGGTCTGACTCACTTCCTGTGAACGTCTTGTACAATTTGGTCAAGTGTTCAGTCCAGAGCATAAACTCTCTTGGAACAAGACTAAGGACTCTTATTACAAAACCGACATTAAAAGATGGCTGACGTCATTCAATACTAAAGTATCACAATTTATGAGTCTTTTTCTGTCTTTGATGAGGCTCAGACATGAACTTTAACTATTACTAATGTTCCAGTTCGTACTTTAAACTTGTTTATGTAAGTACAATAAGGATTTTGCTTGTTAGCTTCTTAACGTTCACTTTTTAAATGATTTTATTTTCCATGTAGTCAGATTCATTCTGACTAAAAGAGAAACAGAGATTAGAGAGTTTAGAACTTTTTTTAACAGGATGCATCTGAGTCTTTTTCACACAGCGTTCGCACTTCAAAATAAAATGCTTTACTAACCAGGTTGCTGCTATCTGTTTGTTTGTTACCTCGAGTCTGTCTGTTCTCAGCAGTTTCTGGGCTGCAGCAGCGGCAGCGTTGGGAACTTGGCTGACGGTGGGGCTGGACGCCATGAGGACGGGGGTGCTGGGCAGGATCTCTGGAGGCATCAGGCTCGGAGACACGGGGCTCAGGTAGGGATTAAAGGCTGCAGCTGCAGCAGCTGCTGCTGCACTGGCATTGGTAGCCAGGCCTGGTGTCACTGGAAATATAGGCTAGTGCCAAAACAAGGGAGAGAATTAAGCCGAGTGGATGATACGTTTACACAAGGTTTCCATGTGAGGAAACAGAAAGTAATTTTAAAAAATGAAACACAAGAGACTGAAACGGCAACCTGGAGAGAGGGTGAGTGTTTAAATCTCTGCTGTTTCAACAGTTTGAGTATGTTCATTCGTGTGTGTCCTCTCACCATAGGGGGTAGCTGTGTGCCAGGCATCATTGCATTGGCGAGCTGCATCTGCTGAGCCAACATGGCCATATTCTTCTGCTGGATCAGATTGTTCCTGCCATTGATTTCCAGTTGGGTCTTTAGGTGGGGAGGAGGGTGGAGATACTTGCAGTTCTCCCTGGAACAACGGCCCTGAGACACAAAAAAAGAGAAGTGACGGTATTTAGTATCGCAGTCAGAGGGACGTTCTAAAACAACCAGGGTGAAGTTCCCCAGGAAGTCTCTCAGGCACAAACAGTCCACAGTGGAAGCTTGTTAACTTTTCACTGTCAGAGTCAAAAGTACATTAAATCTGGGCTCAGCTCATGACTAATTGTTAACAAGCTGCTATTTCAGTCAGCTGCAGCTGAGACATGTGCATATGTGCACCAGCCCCTGGGGTCATGACTGATACTGTGGTGTTTGTCTCCAGACTTAAAATTTAGCTACAGTGCATGTCTAAGTGACACTAAAAATAATGTGCACTCATATGATATGTCTACATTACATTAGGAGTCGTCCAGAGGTCACACATCAAAGCTTCAGAATAATTATTTAAAACAGAGATGGCTTTCTGCTGCAAATATAATATTATCCTTTCATCCAGCCAGAGGTTCTAGTGCAATCAAAAATATAAATGTTTATTGGAGTCATGCTCATAACAAATGGCAGGTAGATGCAACACAAACATTTCCAGAAAGATGAGTGTTTACTGTCAGCCCAGTGGAACAGCTGATCTGACTGTGGATTCTATACTTTCCATTGCTGACAGAGACAACCTCACAGGGATTTATCTCTATAATTTGACCCGACTGCTTTCCACCCTTCAGTATCTTCCACTTTCATTGACACGAAAGCCGACAGGTGCAGGGAAAGAAGAAGAAACAAGAAGCAGGGAGAGGGAGGAGGGTGAACTTGGGCAGCAAAGGACTACTTGTAAAATATTTGTTGTTCACTTGTTTAAAGCTGCAACCTCAAGTACGATTATATTTGAAGAGACTGTAAATGTTTTTACCATAGGCAGAATAAAGATACAGGTTGGGATTATTTACTTATTAGTTTTGCAAAGCTGGAAGAACATAATGCCTAACATGAGCTAGATATTAATCCTGAGAGTGTCCAACAAGGGATAAAGATAATCAGTGAAGGCTGGAAGGTGGGGATGTCATTTTTGTGTGTGTTTGTGCATGAGGAGGGGGGGCAGGGGGGTTGGCTGTAAATGCAGAAAAGATCATGTTTCGCTCACCCCATATGACCCCAGTCACTGACTGCTGGATTAACAAAGTCAGTTGTGCACAGGAAAAAAGCTTGTTATGTATTCAAACTGCTTAGTCTGCTCCTGTAACACCCAAAAAAATCCAAGCAGATGCCTGATACCAGCTCTGGTAGCCATTTTGAATCAAAAATCAGATCCAAGAAGAGGAAACGTCAGCCTGCATGAGGGGAATGAATCACAGTCCGAGTCATGGTGACTCTGTAGCGAGAGTGAGGCTGCGTCAGGGAAATTTTAGAAGTTGCAGAAGAAGAAGTGATAAGTGGGAGCTGTCAAAAACACGGTGGACGGAAAGGAAAGGCGATGCAAGCAGAGAGCGACAGGAAGACGTCGCCTCTCACATCATGTTTGTGTCTGTTGCTGCGACATGGGCGGCCTTGAGGAGTAACTACAGATGGTGTCCACGGCAACAGGGAAGCCAGCTACAATACTGCGATGCTTGGATTCTGCCTGATAACCAGCAGACGGAGACAGCCTGCATAAAAAAATAAAATAACTGCATGCCCTGCAGCCATAATTAGTTCAAGTGCATCTGTATCCATCCACCACCCCAATTTGTTCCATGTCCGTGTTATTTTGTGCCTTTGATGTTAATTAAAAAGATCATCTTCACTGGAAACAAATGATAGAGGTATCATCATTAATATTTCTCTTATCTGATCTGATAGCATGCTTCAAATTAAGAAATGCAAAACTCAATAGAAACATTATCTAATAATACAGACAATTCAAATGTAAAATTAGAAATAAAATGTTAATGAAACGTGTTACCCTGGACCACAGAAAGCCTCAGGACACACTGACAAAATGATAATAATTAGAATATGAAAACAGAATGAAGATATTTCTGCTTACTGTGAGCCAGAAATAATCTTAAAATGTTTAATGACTTTCTAAAATTTGAAATAACTATTTTAAAATATCTTTGAGACTCTTTTACAGGGAGTTTCTTTGGTCTTTTTCAAAATAAAATCCTTCATAGTGCCAAAATCCCAAATAACTGGGAACAACAACAACCCTGCTGGATACGGGCGAGTTGTTTGATGACACGTTGTAATAACATGTCCCGCCCTGATCCTACTTTCTTCTAACTCTCTGTCTCTCAACCAAAGAGAAACACACACACACACGCACACACACACACACACACACCCACAAGTGTGTTTTGTTATCCTTATGGGGACCGTCCATTGACTTCCATTGATTTTAGTAACTAGATTTATACCTAACCCAAACCCTTTTCCTAACCTTAACCATTACTGATCTATCACTAACCCTAAGACTAACTAAAACTCTATTCACACCATACCTATAAACCTAACCCCTAACCCTAAAAAGGGGAGTCCCCCTCATGGGGACCAGGCTTCGGTCCCCACAAGAACCCTCGGACCCCAGAAAGATAGTAAAAGTCAGGAAACGGGTCCTCAGGAGGTCAGAAATACAAACCCACACACACACACACACACACACACACACACACACAAGTGTGTTTTGTTATCCTTATGGGGACCGTCCATTGACTTCCATTGATTTTAGTAACTAGATTTATACCTAACCCAAACCCTTTTCCTAACCTTAACCATTACTGATCTATAACTAACCCTAAGACTAACTAAAACTCTATTCACACCATACCTATAAACCTAACCCCTAACCCTAAAAAGGGGAGTCCCCCCCATGGGGACCAGGCTTCGGTCCCCACAAGAACCCTCGGACCCCAGAAAGATAGTAAAAGTCAGGAAACGGGTCCTCAGGAGGTCAGAAATACAAACCCACACACACACACACACACACACACACACACACACACACACACACACACACACACACACACAAGTGTGTTTTGGTATCCTTATGGGGACCGTCCATTGACTTCCATTGATTTTAGTAACTAGATTTATACCTAACCCAAACCCTTTTCCTAACCTTAACCATTACTGATCTATAACTAACCCTAAGACTAACTAAAACTCTATTCACACCATACCTATAAACCTAACCCCTAACCCTAAAAAGGGGAGTCCCCCTCATGGGGACCAGGCTTCGGTCCCCACAAGAACCCTCGGACCCCAGAAAGATAGTAAAAGTCAGGAAACTGGTCCCCAGGAGGTCAGAAATACAAACCCACACACACACACACACACACACACATACACCCACAAGTGTGTTTTGTTATCCTTATGGGGACCGTCCATTGACTTCCATTGATTTTAGTAACTAGATTTATACCTAACCCAAACCCTTTTCCTAACCTTAACCATTACTGATCTATCACTAACCCTAAGACTAACTAAAACTCTATTCACACCATACCTATAAACCTAACCCCTAACCCTAAAAAGGGGAGTCCCCCTCATGGGGACCAGGCTTCGGTCCCCACAAGAACCCTCGGACCCCAGAAAGATAGTAAAAGTCAGGAAACTGGTCCCCAGGAGGTCAGAAATACAAACCCACACACACACACACACACACACACATACACACACCCTGACTATGTGGGGTTTATACAAACAATGAACAGAGTACATAGAATGCTGGGTGTGGCTAAAGAGGAGATGAAGCATGCAGAAAGACGTTAACGCACGTGCTTCCATGTGTGACACGATGAAGGAGCAAAACAGCACAGTTGATGAGAAATGGAGTCTCTGCAAGTCTTAAATAAAGTATAACTCATGAAACTAAAGTTGTTACTTGTAACCTTGAGCATTTTTTAAACATCCAACCTGTTAATATTCAGAGTCCAAACTAAAGAAAGAATGATCTGCTAACTTGTTTGAAACAAGCACCAACAAAACCAGAAGTCCATTTTTAAAACTAAAACTAGGATTCTTGCTTTTTACTTCTGCGTTTAATTAAAAAATCATATAACATTATTGATAATGTTGTTTTTTAATAAATAAAACTGGATTGGATAAAACATCCTTTCCCTTTCTTTGGGTTTCTTGTGTTGCGGTGTGATGTTATTCAGCTGTGGTGATTTGGGGTGTGATGCTACATCTACGTTCCACTGTCCTCTGTCTAAACATACACAGAGATGAAAGTCCTTTCTCCTCACACACACACACGCACACACACACATGCACACACACACACACGCACGCACACACTCTGTGAAAGAAGCTTTGTTCTGTTGGAGAGCGGTGAAGACTCAAAGGAAGCGGCCCAGTGGTCGGTCTCTTTGTCGACTGTGCGCTCAAATATGAGACAGAATATAAAAATATCAGATCAACCTCTACGGATCTTAAAATTATGTTCACTAGAATCTGCTCAAAGAGGAATATTAAAATCATTCATACAAATTTTTGAAAAATTATATATTTTTTGTTTTAGAGTTGATCAAATATTTTTTTTACACCTATTGAGCAATAATTTATAACAAGTAGTGTCGAAGAAGAAGATTTAAGGATCTATATAGTTGTGAGAGATTGTGCAGTTGTGCATGGGTGTTTCTTATTTTGGAGGGGGGGGTTGCAAATCTTTATCAGCCCATTAACACACAGCCATGTCCTCGTGATTATGTCTGTATCTCCCTCCTCGGTCCTAATGCACACACTGATCTGCTTGTTGCTCAGAGAGCTGATGTTACCACACGGAGGGGCTTGTGGAGATACGGAGGTGCGAGGGAGTGTTCATCTATGATAATAGTTGAGATGTGTCTCCGGTGACGCATTATCACCCTCACTAAAACCACACCAGTTAAAAAGAAGGATACACTGGACTAGAAGAAGGACTGGACCAAAGTGAGAATAACTTGATAAAAAGATGACAAAGAGAATCAAACTGCAACTCGAACTGTTCGCAAAGACAGTCACAAACACAAACACACAGAGCCTGGAGTTATTCACACTTCAGAGAGTGTTGGTTCTCAGATATGTCCCAGGTCAGATGTCACGTACACAAGAGTTCTGGATCCAAACTTAGATCTCTGCTGATCTCCTGATGAGCATTTACCATCTCTTTTTTTATGTGATTCTCTCCTCTTGCACCAGCTTTTCCTGCATGCTTTATGTTCTCTGTTTGTGAGAACTAACAAAGTTAGCATTTGAATTCTTGTTATGTGCAATGACACTTATTGATGTGAGCGACTCCCACCGCCTCAAAACATGAGCATGAAAACCAGCCTGAGATGATTCCTTCAATTGTCTCTGAGCTCTGCTTTGCAGTGGGAGTCAAAGAGAAGTCAGAACTCCTAATACCCACAACAGCAGCTCAATAATGACTCAACTTGTCCCAAAAACAACTCTTTATTCTTTTACTGATTTTCTGAACGTCATTTATTTTAATCATGAGTAATTTGGTATCAGTGGACAGCAACTGTTAGGTTCGACTTTTTGTGTTCTTTCTTGAATAAAGATTTTCTGCAGTTACAATATTAAATCATGAAGGATTAAAATGTGTTGATGAGCTGCCAAAGCAGAGAGATGGTAGTAAAGTCTATAAATTGCAAAAACAGATTCTAATTTGTTTAGAAATGCTTATTTACCCAAAAATGATCTTAAATTTTTCTTTCCTTTATTGTTGATTTTACATACATAATTGGCCCACGTCTATCTGTAGCAAATATATTCAATATGGATGTATAGAAAAGAGAACGAGAGTGAATCTACATCAAAAAGGTCACAAAATCATAGAGGAAAAACAGTGAGAAGGTGAGAGACTGGCAGACCAACGCTTTCTCTCTCTTCCACACACTGCAGTGTTGTTTCAGAATGGTGGCTTTGCATCGCACCTTAAAATATCAAAAGGAAAGAGGGAAATTTAGAGCCACATCACAGCTCTTGTTTATCGGTGCACGGCCCATCTTTGATCTAAACCTTCTGCTTTCCCTTTTAAACCCGCACTCCAAAATCCACCTCCATCTCCACGAGACTTCTTTTCCTGTACTTTTGTAACACCCGGACTCATGACTAATTTCGTTTGCAGCAATAACAGATTTAATCTGGGGATACATTATGCTAATCTCATTTTACAGTCTGGTAATCCTATCTACTACTCTAATCTTACTGTCAACTGGTTTAATCCTGTTTCTACGTGTCATTATCTCCTTCTAGCTTTGGTAACAGCACAAGGATGATGCTCGCAGATCCCTTCTCATTTAATTCTGTGATATGCTTTGGGTTCATACTCTTTCTTAATAAATTTACTTGAAATGTTTTGTCTTAATTGGAAAACTGGAATAAACCACATTCTAAGAAATGAACCCTGTAAAGTTACACTTAAACTAAAAAATGGAGTCTGAGGATGTTGATGCAATCTGATTTGATTATTTTTTAAGATTCTTCACTTTTTAAATATTAGCTTTAAATAAAGAAGCTATAACTTGGTCAAAAAAGCCTACAAGAATGAACTCGGACTAATGATTTTTTTCTCCTTTTTGTATCTCGGTCATTATCAGCTGGCTTGTGTCTGCAGAGCTGTAGACGTTTCCGTGCTTCAACAAAGAGAAAAACTTGACTGATGGGTCTAACAGCTGGTGAGAGGGCGAGGCAAAAAGAAAAAGTGTTGAGAGTTCAGTCTGAAGCGAGTAGTTGTGCCCTCGAGCTCATCTCTCACTTCTCTAATGGGAAGAAAATTACTATGAGGACGCGCGTTGGAATGAGTGAGATGGAATGAAGAAGCTGTCAAGACAAAAGGAGAGAGTTCAAGTCCAATCTTTACAGGAGAAAACAGAAAAATAATATCGTTCATGCTTCTTTTTTGCAATAGTTTTCTTTTAAATAACCTCCTAATATTAGAGTCTGTCTTTAGTGTCTGATGCATAAAATTCACAGCCAAACGTTGCTTGTAATTCACACAAGTCCATGAGGTCACAAGTGCATAAATATGGTTTAAAATTCAACAGCAAGTTTTTTTAATAATAGTTTAAAACACAAGGATCTATCGCAGACAAAGATATGCAAATAAAACAACATCAAAGATTTCTGTGCAAACAAAACTACAAATATTCACAATGTATCACATTATCACCAAAATAAAACAATAATTTTATCAATATCATTATTATGAACATCTTAAACACACAAAGGTGCAACATTTTACAGAACATTTATTTCTAAAACATCTCGATATAAAAAGAAACTGCAGCAGCGTGCTGTAGGAAATCATTTCCTTTTTATCGCCTCTCGTGCTTCTTCTGCCTCCATTTTAAACATTTGATTTTTATATAGTTAAACCTGAGTCTTCACTCAGCAAAAATATCTACATGCTAGTGCAAATAGATTCCGATAAGCTCATTCTGATTCTAGACATCAGCTGATTCCTCAAACTGTAAACGTAACATTAAGTTTGTAAATGATTTCACATTGCCATCTTTGCAGGCCCTTTGAGGTGGTCTGTCTGTTAAAATCCGAACCACCAGCAGCTATAGAAAAGTCTTCATTGTATCAGTGGAGCTATAATGGGCTCAGTGTGACGGAGGGACAGCGATGGCTGACACCGAAAAGAAAAGACTGTATTCGCTGATCTTCCATCACTTAAGCTCACAGACACGATGCAAAGCTACACTGATGTGACACACACACACACACACACCAAAGAGTGGCTTTGTGTGGTTTAGTGTGAGGAGGGTAAGGATCAGTGTGTTCTAAACATAAATCCCTCCACTGTGAAAAAAGAAGAAGATGTAGTCCCATCAACACAAGAAAAAGGAGGTCTGTATGATCCCACTTTCTATAAAAACACTCACAATGAGACTTTCAGGCAACCTGCTTATTTTTTCTGGAGCAGGAAGGAAGACAAACAAAGACAAATAACTCTGTAATACGAGCAGTTCAATGCAAAAGAGAACAAGTTTCCTTTAGTGTGATTAAATTAGATGAAAATGATCCGTCAATGCACTCACAATTAACCCATTAAAGATGTAAACCTAATGACTATTCCACATGTCAGCTGCTAAGGGAAGAAGTTCACGTGGATCCAGGAAACACGAGCTCACAGCAGTAATCTGACTGAAGATTAGGCAACGTGCTCCTGAACACAGCCTGCTGATCACAGATATGATGAAAACAGAGAAAACATTTTTCTTGGACAGAATCCGACTACTTTTACCATGAAAACGGTTTTACTTTCTTATAAAAATCCTGTAGTTCATATGATAAAAAAAAATTAATTAGACGTATTTAAAATAATGTTTAATGTGTGTTGTTGGATTTAAACCTTTCTAACATTTTAAAACTAAGATTTCTACATAACTAAGCGAAGACTAAACATTGCTGTTGTATCAGTTCACCACTGGTTCCAAAAAAAGAACTATATCCTGCTTGTTGCTATGTACAATGTGTCTGTCAGCGAGGTGTTCAGTGTGACAGAAGGGAAATTTATAATCCTGTGTTTTTATCACAAAGTGCACAAATTGTGGATTAAACTGGTCTGATAAAAGAGAGAATGTCGGTAGGTGATTTGTCAGAAGTTAAAACCGCCATGATCAACAGGAAACAGCTAATATTGGTCAAACATATCCGGCTACCAGCTGCACGGTGGTGTAGCGTTTACCACAAAGAGTTATTATCAACTCTGGAACTCATATAAAAGTTCATGTCAAGGCAAAACTTGGTCATTTATTTTCAAAATGGATGTGTTGAAGAACAAACATGCACACAGCCTGAGGAGGAATGATGCATCAGCTGGGCAAATATTTGTTGTGTGGATCGCAGAGAAAATACTGCATGAACATCACGTGGGTCACAAGCAACATGCAATGCAGGAGCAGCAGCTATGAGAAAAACACAAACACTCCTGCTTTACCTGTTTTCGTCAAAACCCAGGCTTGATCCCAGTGGGTGGAGCACAAATCCAAGATCTGATAGACGATCCAGGTCTATAAACATGAATGTGCTCAATCTCTTGCTCATGGCAGATAACCACTCCTTTTTATAACATGATAGACAATGTTTGGATTAAAAAAACAACTTTTCCTGCTGATATTTTCACATGAAGAAGAACAAGCTGATGTCACTCCCCATCCCCCCTGAGCACCTGCCACACAGGTTTATGTAGAACATGGATGTCTAATTGTGTCTGGGGGGGGTGGACGTTAGCGGGGTGTAATGTGATCAGTGCTTTTAAATGGGCGTGGCCTAAACTAAATGAGGCAAAAGACTAGACCGAGCGGGAAATTAAGGAGAGCCTAGCAAGAATGAAAACAAGCAAGAACAAGTTTATTCACTGCAGAGAGATTCACATGTTAATTCACACAATCTAGGTTTTATTTAAGGAGGCTGTCGCTGCTTCTGCACCTCTGAAATACAATTCTAATCAGGCCACATTAGGAACTGCAGCAACAAGCTGAATGTAAAAGTGGACCATGGTGCCAACACTTTAAACAGGGTACTACTGTCTCATTTACTCCGTCCTGAATCCCACCTGACTCATTAATTAACTCGTGGCTTATTTCAGTTTTAGCGACAAGCATGTTGTTTACACAGATCCCAAATCATTGTATCACACATAAATTATTTGCTCAGCAGCTAATCATCAACAGGCAACGTTACAAAGCTGATTTTAAATCTGGGAGTCCAGGTTGCCATTATCCGTCTCCAAATATTTACCCAGTTTGAACATAGCTGAGCTGTCTGTGCTGCACTAACCTGATAGACAGGCAACAGGAAGGGCTGTGCTCTGGGGTTAAGGCCAAGCCTAAATCTAGAGAAGATCCATTCATGCACAAATGCACGAGTTGAAATAAATAAATACTCACCAATACATACATAATCCATATGTAACCAGGACTGAGTATTTTCTCTTGAAAAGTTGCAAATTTTGCTTTTCCAGGTATTTCTGGTGTAAATATGACCTTTTTTCCTCCCAGTGCATGAACTTTATTACCAGCATGTTTCAGTTTTTTTTTACTGTGTTTAATGTCAAGTCTGCATGTGTGTTTTCTCTGTGTATGTGTGCATGTGTTCAACACACGTACAACACAAGCTAAAAAGAGATAGAGAGTGGATGTTGGGGAAATGACTTGGTTTGGGTGTGACCTGCTCAGCTATGCACTGGTGATCATGTGAGACCTGTTCTAATTATACACTTCTCGAGAAGAAGGTCGATCCACTCTCATGGGCAAGAAGCCTGTGCACATGTCCAAGATGTGTGTGCAAGACAAGTCAGAAGAGAACGATATAGCTTCATGTAATACTAATCATCAGAGCGTTTGTCCTGTTTCAGCTCTTTAATATGTTTCAAAGTGAAGCAGGAAGGCTGATCAGTGAACATGTTTGTGAGTTTTTGTGAAAAGAAAATCTGAGTACAAGATCTTTTACATTTGTGTTTTGGTATTACTTGCTAGTTTATGTCTTCAGATAAACATGTACTTTACTTCCTGATTTTCACTTTTTATTGTTGTTTTTCTTCAATCTTTTACTTTCTTGCAAAAAACAAAACAAAAGAAAAATCATGAATTTCACAGAAAATAAGTCCAAACTACTAAAATAAGCCCAACAGTTTTTTCAAACAGCTGCACCTTTCTGTTGGTGACCTTTGCTTCAGTGTGAGTGTCAATCAAACATATCAGTGTTGATAAGATTTTCACTTTCCTCTCAGTAAAACTGAGGAGTTTACGACCCCAAAACATTTAAGGAAAACACTGCATTGTGTTTTTTAGCATGTATATTCCTGTAGAAGCATTTCAGATTTATTTAGGGTTTTTTTGCAGCGTTGGCAAACATGTCTTTGTTATTTATAACATTTTATTCTCATCGTCTCTGAATCTCTCCAGATTCATAAAACAAGGAAACAATTAGCTTGTGTACAATCACTGAAAGGCTTTCTATCACTTCTTGGGAATATTTGCAGAATCATAGTGACAGTTAGAACTGATGCAAAGTAAAAGTACAGAAACTGCACTGAAGATGAACAGAAACCTTTTCTGACATGCCGTGCAGAGGCAGCAGCATATTTCCAGCACGTTAAAGGAGACCTCCGATTTCACATCTGTCTATAAAAATGTTTTTCTGAATCTATTTAAACATCTTGTTTTCATTTTAAATCCTAACATGCTCACACACTATGATGACGAGTCATTATTTTCTGCAGGGGTAAAATAAAAACAGAAAAACCATCACATACAGCCAAACCATGGTGTGAATGTGGTAGATATCTGACAGAAAGAGTGACTGTGAAAGAGTGAAAGAGAAAAGAAGGTGTTTGCATCTTTGCTGCTACCTAAAAATGGAAAATTACTGAATATAATTTCACAAATTTGCCTCCCGCTGTGCTCACAAACATGCACAGAGATACTCACACAAACCCCGTGTGGCTGCTCTTAGGCCTTAGCACAGGAAGTGGTTTGAGTGAGTGAGAGCTCCTTGGTGATGCTATCACCTCCTTCCTCTTTAGTTACTAAGATGTGGAAAATATTAAGAACATCCATAGATGTCTGTGCACATCACAACCAATCCTTTTCATGTTTTCTGGTTAAAAGCTTTCAAACTGCAGAGCATTGGTTAGTTGTAGAGCGTTTTTGGAAAGTTTAACTAACTGGAACGGAAGCTGCATCTTTAATTAGTTCAGTCAAAGGTCACAGTTCTGTGTCCTGTTCCAGAAAATGTCCCTCTGCTTATTAAAAGTGTTAAAATACTGCTAGCTTAACTCAAAAACACTTAGCTCTCTCCTGCGCCTTGGAGCATGCTGCAGTCACATGACCAGAAAAAGGAAGAGGTAAGATGAACACATGTTGTGGCCAGATGTTGAGTGATGGCCTCCTTACTTCCCTCCAACACTTGTCTGTCTTACCTTTAGTGAGTCGAAGCATGCGATCACCCGTCCATTGTCCACCTGGCAGCTCTTAGCCGGATGAGCGAACTTGCACTCCTGGTCCGAGCGCGAGCAGGTTCCCCTCTGGAACTCCCGGCATACTTCCAGTGTCAGCCACTTTGTGTCACGGATATGTGCTATGTTTATCGCCATGTCGACGCTCTGGCAAAAGGTATTCCTTGCAAGGATATGTTCAAGAGTGAAAAAAGTACTTCTATTGTTTTACTCCACAACTTTAGTCCTTTTGATTTTCTCTTCTCTTAGTTTTTATTACTGTCTGTGACAAGCTGAAAAGAAAAAAAAACTCGAATGAAAAACAAGCTGAAACAATAGATTGAGAGAGCTCCTTTTCCAAAGTGAAATGTTGCTGGACGATGTTTGTTGTGGATGTTAATGAGTCATTTTCCTGTTATTAAATCCAAGAGACTACTTCGTCTAAATAGTTGTCTCTTTCGACTTGACTCTTCTTTCAATCTGTTTATTGCTTACTCTCTGAGAGCCCTCGGTGCAGTGAAGCAGGCAACAAAGGTGACAGTCTGGGTATAGTCTGCTTCAGGAAGGTTAAGGACACTGAGGCCTGAGCGGAGGCTTCGTGGGTCGAAGGCGATGGTGAAAGGCAAGGTGTGAGAGATGCTGTGTGGGCCTTGTGGTGTGCTGGGCTGCAGTGGTGAGAATGATCAGCTGGTGGTGAGCAGCGGAGCCGTCTGGTGAGGAGAGCTGAGGCTGGGGCCCAGCTGTGCGCAGTGGATGGTGATGGTCGAGCAGGGACAACTGGGTCGGAGCTTAGGCAGTGAGAAAGGTGTGGTCGCTGTCCTTTTACTCGTATTACTGTGGAAGCAAGCGAGCGAGCGAGGGGGGGCGGGGGGTAGAGGGTGGAGCTTCAGCTGAAGAAGCAGGTCAAAGCTGCAGCAGACATCAGGGAAGGCACTTCCTCTGAGGAGAGAGTGAGATAGAACGGAGGGAGAGACAGATTAGTCTAATGATTCACATAAAAACATCAACGCTTATTTCCCCTCCCTCGTGTCTTCCAGAGGAGGTTTTTATCTGCTGCATCATTTAGGTCATGCCACTGCAACACTATGCAGCTGTGGGAATGAAGAATCAGGAAAAATGTTAGAAATGCAGGGGTGTCAGCTAAAACAAATACAACTTTCACCCTGCCCTGCACTCTAGACACACATTGAACACACACGCTCATCACGCCACAGAACTCATACTCACACACTAAAACGCACAAAGCGGCTATTCACAACTTTCTGCCTCTTCTCATCGACACAGGAGAAAAATCAGATCAGATTCCGTATCACTCGCCACCCGGTAAAACTAAGCTGGCCATTAATAATGCGTTTGGAGGTGAAAGAAAGGAAGAGAGTGAAAGCAAACGGGGAAGTTGAAGGCAGGGCATGAGGGGGAAGAGTTTAGTCATTTCCTTTCTTGTGAAGTCTTGTGAGAATGAGGACCAATGAGCGCTAGCACAGTTGCAGCAACATTCTGGGCTGATGGCCAGGTGAGGGCAGGGGGAGGAGCAAACAGGAGGCTGACCTGCCTGCTGCTGGAGAAAAACAGACACCCAAATGATCGTGCCGTTTAACATTTCTATGGCCGCTTGCTTTCTTGTAAACGGATAATAAATCCATCTGTCATACAGCACTTCATAAAAGATCCATTTTATTCATTCTTAGAAGATCATTTACAAACAGAACAGTGGTCTAAATATTAAACCCATTATATATATATATATATCACATTCAGAACTAATTTTATGTTTCTGTGTTACATAGTTTTGTTGCTAGAGGGAATTTGCATGATTGGACTCCCGGGGGCCCGTTCTGCTCTTATCACACAGACGGCGTGAGTCACCACACCCATGTAGAGAAATCTCTTTACCAAGAAAAGCATGTGCGCTTTTAGCAACGCAACTAACCTCAGCTGGTTTTATAACACTGCAACACGGCAAATCAGCCCCATGCAGCAGCCACAATGATGACCCAGCAACACGGAGAGTTTACACAGAAAGACTGACAGGAAGTGAAGGAGAAAACACTTTAATTTCACCCTGGATAACCCCTAAAGGAGCTCTAGTGCTGAGATGACCTTTGAAGTTGAAGCATGATAAAATGCAAATATTAGAAACGGCACTATTCCTATTGTGCACATATAAAATTAACTGTTAAACTATATATTTTTTATATAATAAAGGTTTAAATTAGTAGATTTTTCACATAAATATTTGCGAATGATATTAACATTTTAATTAATACCGATATTTATATAAATGAGAAGGTCAGATGATCTTTTGACCGAGAGTCAGAGTTTGGGACTAAAACCCCTCTAACATGCAGCATGCCATGTTTTTGTTTACATGACTAAGAGCATGTTTCTTTTCCCATGAACTCTGTTTACATCAAGTTTTTCAGTGTGTTCCAGTGAAAAGTCAGCCATGTTAGACGAGTGAGGGATCCCGTGCTCCCTGTGACTTCTGCATTTTATATCATATACTGTTGATGTTGCTTATTTTTCTTACTGCAGCAGCTCAGTCTGATGAGGCTGGCGGGTACACGTTTCACTACACAAACACACCCAGTGGCTTTTACTGGACTTTTACTGAACACAAGCCACAGCTGGACACTATTAATGAGGCGGAACAGAGGGGTCTATTTAAAGATTTGGATTTTTTTAATGGTGAGTGCCAGCAACTGTCTTCTGTAAAATGAGAAAGTGGTATGACTTAATGAATAAAAAAACAGATGCCCCCTCAGTTTTGTCTTTATCAGTTTCCATGGTTTCTCTTTAGAAAGCGGTGCATATCTGTAACAGTGTAATATGGAGTAATGTGCTGGAGATAATAAGCGCTCCTTATGATCCATCATGTCTGGACATGTACATCCTTGCCCTATTGATTTCTTCATCTCCAGGGTCTTTCCTGTTAACACTTTCATTTCACTTTAAATCTATTTTTTTTGTCTTCTTTCAGCGACTGTTAATGTTTACATCTTTAAAGGTCCTCCTCTTGAATTCATATCTTATTTGACTTCTTTGATTTTGTTTTTAGTTTTTTTCACAACCTCAACTCCATCCATTTATCAATGTGATTGTCTGGCCTACCCTCTCTTCCAGCATCATCAACGGCACTCCCTCAGCCTCAAGGTCTTGGAGGCTGGTGCAAGGTCAGTGCGAATGGAGGAAGGGGAATGGTGAGAGAGAGAGAGAGTAAGCTAGAAAGCCTCTGTGCTTCCTGTTCCCTTTAGAGCACGTGGTAGAAAGAATATGGGGATGCAAAAAGAAGAAGTATGTTTTCAACATAAACACATCACCAACAGTTAACGATCATGTGACACCAACAAATGACATTTGTAATGTTTAACAAACAAGTCTGGACATCTTTTTGTTTTTCTCGTGGTTGGAAGCTACAAAACAGCTCAGCTTTCAATAAAAACACTGTCATACTCTTCCAGCTAACTAATACAGACAGCACAAAATAAAAGACTAAGTCCAAACAGGTTTAAACAAAGGCAACTGGACATACTAGGACAAACTTGCTAGGATTATATTGCCCTAGATGACTGAGAACCTTCACCTGCATAAAAAACCCAAAATGATTTGCTTAGAGCTAATTCATTAAGGTCCTTTGAGCACAGAGATGTTTTGTTTTGAGGACGTGCCTCAACTTATTAAGAATCTGAAGCTATCAATGCATTGCAAAATTCCGAGGTTGTGCAGAACTTGTGTTTTTATTTCAGCATGATATAAAAAGGGTGTGGTTCACAGCTTTGATAAGAGCTCCTAAAGAAAAAATCGGTAACTTATAAGTGTTGGTAAGTATGTAAAGACAAACCAGTAAACTGCTGTGGTTACTCTGAATCAGCTTGTGGAGCAAATACAGTGGGCTGCAAAAGTTTAGGCAGCCTTGTTATTCTTCATGATCTTCCTTTATAAATCACTGGTTGTTAGGATAAAAATGTTCAGTTAAATATATCATACATGAGACACTCACAGTGATATTTGAGAAGTGAAATGAAGTTTATAGGATTTACAGAAAATGTGCAATAATCGTTTAAACAAAATTAGGCAGGTGCATAAATTTAGGCACCACAAAAAAAGAAATGAATTCAATGTTTAGTAGACCCTTGTTTTGCAGAAATAACAGCCTCTAAGCACTTCCTGTAGCTCCCAATGAGGTTCTGGATTCTGGTTGGAGGAATTTTGGACCATTCTTCCTTATAAAACATCTCTAGTTCCTTCAGGTTTGATGGCTTCTAAGCATGAACAGTTATCTTCAAGTCACACCACAGATTCTCAATACTATTCAGGTCTGTAACAAGATTCCCAGTCCCTGCACTGGCCACACAGCCCCACATCATGATGGAACCACCACATTTTACTGCAGGTAGCTTGTGTTTTTCTTGGAAAGCTGTGTTCTTTTTCCTCCGTACATAGTGCCTGTTGTTATGCCCAAATAACTCCATTTTGGTTTCATCAGTCCACAGCACCTTATTCCAAAATGAAGCCAGCTTGTCCAAATGTGTTTTGGCGTACCTCAAGCAGCTCATGTTTGTGCTGTGGGCGGAGAAAAGGCTTCCTCCTCATCACTCTCGCATACAGCATCTCCTTGTGTAAAGTGCGGTGAATAGTTGAACAATGCACAGTGACTCCATCTGCAGCAAGATGACGTTTGTAGGTCTTTGGTGATGGTCTGGTTGACTATGACTGCTCTCACCATTCTTTGCTTCTGTTTATCTGAGTTTTTTTTGGTCTGACACATCGAGCCTTAACTTGAACTGTGTCTGTGGTCTTCCATGTCCTCAGTATGTTCCTAACTGTGGAAACAGAAAGCTGAAATCTCTGAGATAGCTTTCTGTTTCCTTCCCCTAAACCATGATGTTGAACAATCTTTGTTTTCAGGTCAGTTGAGAGTTGATTTGAAACCCCCATGCTGCTATTCTTCAGAGACTATTCAAAGAGGAGGGAAACTTACAATTGTCCCCCTAAATAATCTTTCTCATAACTGGATTCACCTGTGTATGGAGGACAAGGGTCACTGGGCTTAGCAAACCAGTTTTAAGTTCCAATAATTAGTTCGACAGGTTTGGGAATCAATAAAATAACAACGGTGCCCAAATTTATGCAATGGCCTAATTTTGTTTAAACGATTATTGCAAACTTTCTGTAAATCCTATAAACTTCATTTCACTTCTCAAATATCACTGTGAGTGTCTCCTATATGGTATATTTAACTGAACATTTTAATCCCAACAACCAGTGATTTATAAAGGAAAATCATGAAGATAAACAAGGCTGCCCAAACTTTTGCAGCCCACTGTATATACCAGCATAAAACAATTCACGACTCTGTCTTTCACCAGACGTTTTAGTCACATAAACTATTCAAACAAAGCTCGTAGTCTCGGATGGTATTTCTTCCTTTGCCTGCAGAGACAGAGGTGTTCATCTCATCTCTCCAGTAAAAAGGAAGTAGCTTCAGCCTCCTGATTGAGGAAGAGTCAGGGTGACAGTTTGCTGATACAGGTCGTCACGTCGGACAAAGCTGTAGGAAATGCACTCCTGGCCTTTCAGGTCGTATTGCACCGCATGCTCAGAAAATAATGAGAGAAGATTCTCCTCATTGACCTTTACACAAATACACTAAATACAATTCTTCTAATAAATATTGTACACTCCAGGTGAGAATTTTAATATATTTTAGATCTCATTCTCAGGTCTGTATAAAGCAACTGCAAGAGCAGAATAAAATAACATTAAACTGTGATAAACTGTGATGTACAATATTTTAATTCATTAATTCACCTGAGATGGACAGAGAAAAAAAATTGTACAACTTAAGAGTTTTTTATCTTATCTGACTTGTTTTTATTCTTATAGTCATCATCATCGCATTAGCTCATCTCAACTTTGGTTTTACTGAGTTATTTGTCCTTCAGTTATATAATTAGTCTCTGAAAGTACAGCTTGAGCTTGGAATGCAAAACAAACAATGCCTATTGATTCCTCTAAGAGCAAACCTCGTGGGACAATGAGATCTCTTGTTTAGCATACATAGACTGAGCTATGCACACGCACAAACACAAAGCCACAAACCTCTGTCTGTCCGAACGCCGAGTATTCTTAAGATGCGGCAAATATCTAACTGCGTGCAACACTGTATCTTTGTGTACATGTGTTGAGCGTGAGCACGTGGTGAAATGAACAGGGAGGATGTTAGTTGGCTTCACGATATAATGAGTAGCTGAACTAGAGACTGATCCTTACCTGTAAAAAAAAAGACAAATTGCAAATTTTGGAAATTACCTCCAGGCCATAAGACATATTTATTACAGATAAGTAGAAGTGGATGATATGTCTGAAACTTCTTGGTCTGCATCAGCAGATGGCTGATGTCAGAAAATAAAACATTTGGATGAGATTTTGTGGAGAACCAAAAATCTTTCCATCTGTTATAATTTTAACTCATATGCATCCAGAACACAAGGGCAACTAATCACATCTTCAATTACCAGGTGCTCACATGACATGGTCATAGAAACCACCGCTGAGCAAAAATGTAGCAAAAACAATTAGAGACCATCTCGACTTCCTCCACTTTTATGAGCCAATTTCTAAGAAATGAGGGCTGGCCCATGCCTCCACCATATTTGCATTTAATAACTTTAGTTTGTGCATGTTTCTACTAGATTGAGACAAACTTGATCACAATGACAGAAACAGGGGCTGGAACCTTTTGAGGTTGCCAGAAAAAAAGATTATATGGGTGTGCGTAAGAGAAGCAATGGGAGCGTTTTAAACATTTTAGTAGTTTCTTCTGCTTGATGAAACACTTAAAAGTTGTCAGTGTTGCAAGTGTTTGATGAAACTGTGTTACGTTGACGAATTCACCTCTAGACAGTTTGTTAAAAACACTTGTGACTGAATTGACAAAAAGCATCTTCAAAACATTCTCATGTTTCACATTAATGCTGCTGAGTCATACAGTTAAAGGTTGCAGCTGGTTTTAAACTACATTGTGTTACTAAGATACAACCCTGAATATTATAAAATGTTGATAAGAGCAAAAACAGATGAGTATCATGTAAGGTTAAGGACTTGTTAGTTATAGGTGTAATAAAGAGCTGTGTCAGACAGCTGTTGAAGTCAATTTAAGTTAGTTTAGCGAGACCTCGTGTTATGTGGTGGGTGAAACGTGGTCATAACAACACAGAAGTGACCAAAGGATTCCTCGAGTAATAAAAGCTTAACCTGTCAGCGCGGACTCGACCGCGCATGTAATCCTGTCTGTAAGGTAGAGTCAAAATCACAGGACAAACACATGAACAGACAGTAACACTGACTTTATTCACACAGACTGAAAGAACGTGTTGCACAGACGTCTGCTAGAAAGCAACTCAGTCCACCTCCAGGGAATTTTATGAAATCTCCACAATACAATATGCCACACATCTGTCTCTGTTCCGCCTGCCTGCATCTGTGCACATACTGGGGTTGTGTGGACTACTGTCTGTTGAGCCACCATATCAGTCACAACAACAACATTCCTCTCCATTGCCCCAACCGCAGACACACCGCCAAGAGGAAGCTCAGAGAGGCGAGGAGAGGGAGGAAGGCAGAGATGGTGAGGAGAGGGACAAAGAGATGGAAAAAAGTTACAAAAACAATAAAGTAAATAGATCTTTTATCTGTGAAGCTTTTCCACCTCTTACACATCTGTTTTACATCTTTCCCCGTATTTAATAGGACTGCAACTCGCTGTTATTTAGTCTCAGATTCAGAAAAAGAAAACACTTTCAAAAGGCCGCAGATTCTTTAAAAAATGTATTTCAAGTGTGAGAAATGTTTTAGTACAGACAATAGCACTTTTAAATGTTTATTTTAGATTGATTAGATGAGATAAACGTCAGCCTTTAATAAAAAGGGTTATTTCAAATATTCCAAAGTCTTTGTAAAGTATGGCGCAACTTACTTTTACTCCCGTTGAAACATCAAGTCAAGTCAAGTCCCTCCATTTACTGGATTTCCTCTTTGCCCATTTTTCCTTCTTAAACTTTCTTCCTCTTTTCAGTTACTCCCCCTCCGTCAGACGCATGCAAACACTCGCTTAGCCAGACACACACACTAACATACACACACTCCCACAGACAGAGTCAACCCTCTAACGCACTCTCTCCTCCCGCGACCCGAAATGCTTGGCAAGATTCTACTGTACTGAAATACTGCTCACCATATAAGGTAGCAACAGCTTCACATGTCACACATAATTTACATATATAGGGGTGGGAGTTTGCCTTACATACGTTAGAAACACACGCACACACATGAAAAACCATGCTTCCCACCTTCAGGCTGACGCAGCAAGAGAAGGGGGGGATGCTGAGGTGATTTTTTGATCATTCTGTGTTTACCAAGCCCTGTAGCATAACTCCAAACATGTCCAGTGTTGAGTCAGATGGATGCGATGAAGGCTGAGTGGGCGAGATCTATTGATCCTCTACAGCTTCCTGGAAAAACCACGGCCCTCCAAAACACACACACAACCACACATATATACACACACCAGCAAATTTCCTTGCTAACTAGCGCAACCTTCAGGAAGAAGTTATTGTGTGACTGTCTGATCTGAGTCAAGAATGTGTCTTTCAGTGCGCGTGCATGTGTGTGATCAGATCTATAAAACAAGACATAACAAATAGAAGTTAGTGCTGTGGTTCACATACTGACCACATGCACATTTACACCAGACACTGAGGCAAACAGTCTCCATATTTCTATCTATGTTTCACAGCATGGAGTCTTACTTTACAAAGTGAAGACAGAAACATCTAGACAAACCAATCAGATCAAGCTCTTACCTCTCACATTGCTGTCCAGTTAGTGTGTGTGTGCTTCCGCGTGTCGACTGCTTCTGTATGTTTACGCGTGTATTCAGACAGGCCGCGACAGCAGACCCTTAGGCACCGGCTGGACCATTCTCAGGCAGGCAGGCAGGCAGGCAGGCAGAACACAGCAAGGCAGAGTGACTGGCAGACGAGAGGCAAGCGAGGGAGCAAGTAAATCGGCAGCGAATGAGTGAAGGAGCTGTGCAGAGCTGAGCACCACTGTGTGAGCGAGAGAGAGAGGAGGAGTGTATGTGTCTGTGTGTGTGTCGCAGCGTTGGCTGTGTGTGCTAGTGTATCCCCTCCCCAGTCTCTTGAAGTGTCTGAGCTGGGCTATGCAGAGCTGGGCTGATACGGGCTGGGCTGTGCCTTTACTGATTCCCCAGCCTCTGGATCGTCTGTCTGCTGCAGGAAAGTGCTGCTCGCTGGGCGGCAGTAGCAACAGCTGTGGAGGAGAAGGAGGAGGAAGGGGGGGGGTGTAGGAAGAGGAGGAGGGAGCTGTGACTGCACTCAGCATACAGATCCTGCAGTTCTCTCTCCCTCCCTCTCATCTATGCTAAAGCTTGTCACGCCCCCCTAAAACAACACCAGGAAGTATGGGCTCAGTTACAGCAGCGCTGCCCTTGCCTTTGCACAGAAGCTATAGAAGGAGAGTCAGGAACAAGGAAAACAACAGGAAGAGAAGAAGAGAAAACAGCAACAGGAATAGCACACCAGCATGAAAAAACATCCAAAGTAACACATTTCATGTCAAAAATCATGAAAGTGAGTTTAGACACAAACAAAGAAAAGTCAAACTGCAACTTGCGAAAAGAAAAGGTCGTAACAAGGCAGCTGGAAAGAATGAGTAGATTAATGGATGTGGAGGAAAGATTTACTAGGAGAATGTGACAGATGAGGTCTGGCTTCTGTCCGGCTCCATCCTGTCTTCTTCATACAGCTTTTCTGCTGTGGCGTGTGACCATCAGCTCAGCATCACAGCAGCTCTCACTCACTTTGTGACAACATAAGTCAACTTGGTACAATCAAACTGTATTCTATAGTACTGCACTAGATTTACCACGACTACAGACGTTCAGGGACATAAAACAGAAAGAATAAATAACCTGGATGTGACACATACAGATACACGTTTAGTTTTTTTGTGGGTCAGTAGCTTAATAAGACTCTAAATGAAAAACAGTGATGTAACGGTACCAACTAACTTCCCTGTATTACTGTTGACACAAGGCTTTTAGTGCCTCAACCCTGCAGTCAGGGAAACATCAGAGGAGCCTCAAAAAATTGGATTTAGATCTGATGCTGCAATAACCGGTAGCTCAGGAGATACATGACCAGGCATTTGCACAAAGCCTTTAAGATTTTCAGCTGTGAGAGAAGTTTTCTGTCTATATACCGATACTTTTTAGAAAAATTTCTCACTGCCGCTTAAAACAAAAACTGTCACACCTCAAATGTCTGTGTTCCTGTTCTTCCTGGTCTTAGTGGTACTTCTCTTGCTGCATAGCTCAGTTTAATACAGTGCGGGTGATAATTCATCTCTAATTTGCACAGCAACCCTTTAAACCCAGGGTGTTGATTTGTGGGTGAGTCGGCTGCAACGCTGATGCTTTGACTGTTCAACGTCTCAGTGAAATGTGGCTGCACGCTGAGGGAGCACAAAAATAGCTTCCAATTTAAATTTGAATAAATAATGGCATTGTGCATGTCATCATTTATTTCCAGCTATTAGTCATTGGAGATGAAAAGACACAGCCAGGCTAAAACACACACGCTAGATGTTTTAGATTAGCAGGTCATTCAGTTTGATGACATGAGGAGCTTGATGAAAATTCATACTGCCTGATGCTGTTCTTGCTCTGAAGCTCCACCACTGATGGAGAATTTCCCCTTTTTTTATAGCATCAATTTTATTTCTTTTGGGGGTTTGGGGCGTTTTTCTAGTGCTCATCTGCTCTGCCCATTTTTAGCATTTTTTATATATTTTTATTTAACATTTTGTTCAATTCTGTGCAGCAGAGTTTCACAACACACCGTTTGTCCAAACACAAGAACTGGATCAAAGTTGGAATTTGCAAAATGTTTGCAGTTACTTTTGCAAGCACAAAGGTTCAAGTCTCATTCTGCTATTTATTCTAATATAAAAGGGTTTTAACAGTTTCTATTTCTCCATTTGAGGCATCAAGCAGATGTTTGAACCCTTTGATTCACTTGTTTTGTATCTCACAGAAAGCAGAGCAATGTGACCCTGTAAAGGTCAGTAGGGCAACGAACATGTTAAAGAATGAACAAAAACCTCCAGACTGAACAAACAGTTCAGTCACGTTCGAATGACAACCAACCGAAAACAGGAAAAAGTGTGTAAGTGATAAACTACGGGGGAATTCCGATTAATTTTCACAAAAAGAAGTGATAAAGCCACAAAGGGAGCTACTTAACTTGTAAAAAGATTTTTATGATTTCGTTTCTGGATCTGGAAGGACTTTTGCCAAGTCAGAAAAGTAATTAGTTACATCAACAAGTATTTTTGAGGAGTTTCCTCTGCTGCAATGAAGTTTAATTCATTTTTAGACCATTTGTCTTTTTCAAGTATCTTCTCAGAATAAAATCGACCCAAATCTAAATCTAAACGATAATTAAATGTGCAATTTCACATAATTTTTAAAAATCCCTTAAACATTTTTCCTTATTAACATTAGGCCTAGAGCAACACAAGTTACCATTTGGTGATTTATCTCAGTCCTTGTATCCTTAAAGTCAAAATCTCCTCCTTCATTTCTTCATTATGAACACAACTTTCCAGCTGAAGCTTTAATATCATCTCAGAGCTTTGCTATTTCTCAGTCCTCTGTAAATAACATTGGCTGGCTGATGTGAAGTCTCACTTCTTTGAGGAAACGTCTCAGAGATGTTGCGTTGTGCCAAACCCAGAAGGCTCATTTATCACTGCATCTCCAAGTGCACATTATACTCAAATTACGCGCCTTTACAACAATCATTTTAACAGTCCAAAGTCTCAGAAAGGGGAAAACACAGTCTGGATTTACTTTCAGAACTGACCACTTCAGTATATTACACTGAAGACTGCAACAACAAGATCATTATAAAATAAAATACAATGAAAACAGTTTCTATCATGAAGCAGAAACTGGATGTTTTCTGTTAATAACAAGTCAGAAGTTAAACAAAACCTCTCTGTCTTCTGCAGATTTGCAGCTACATTTGCTTGTTGCATTCGTTGTGGTTTTCACTTAACCTTTTTCCATTTTGACACAGTGGCGTGAAGCAGGTGCAATCAAGCTGTCAGGGTTGAAATACAGAAAAAGGAAATGGCACGTTGTCTTGTCCCCGTGTGACACCGCTATGTGTAAGTGAAAGCACCGTTCAAGCTTAACGTCTATTTTAAAGAAAATATGAAAGCACCTTTTAGCGTTGACGTTTCATTGGTGCTATAATCTCTTCTCTATATAGCTATCAGATAAATGCGCTCATTATACTTGACTTCTAAAAATCAGCTGAAAACCCCACAACCTCTTGCAATTAAAACAAATATACAAACATGAGCAAATTAGCCCCATCAAGGGGAGAAACTTGCCCTCCTTATAAGTTCAGTCAGTTACAATATTTTTAAAACCGATTTAAATACAACAAACTGGAACGATGAGAGGAGTAAAACAGAAACAGACCTGAAGTCACTTGAAGTGACCCAAATAAATAAATCCTTTAGAAATATTAAACAGACAGAAGGTTTACCTGTGTATCTGTCTATCGCTGACGCGCCACTGGGACAGACAAAGCCACTTCAATACAGGTCATGCTAATGCAATGCATTGTGGGATGAACTGACATCTTCATTTTTGTCTTCCCCTACTTCTCTCACTCTGCTCTCACATGCTCTCATAATAGCACCTTCTGCTTAGCAACGGCCATACCGCAAATGTGGTCAGGTTTACAGCAAACCATCACTGCGGAACATCAAATCTCCATGACAACCACTCCTTATCACATTTGCATCTCCTGTTTGCATTATGTACTTATGCCAAATATGGTGACCTTATTATTTAGCCCGCCTCTCTCTCTGGATCCCCTACTCATAACTTCCTCTTTTCCTCCCTTTGCACAACTCTGTGTGCGCACGCACGCTTCGTGCACACGCACGCTTTGTTCACCAGGTTCTTTCACAGTAAATGTTGAATAGGAGGCACTTCTCTAAGCAGTAATGTTTGCTTTTAAAAACATATAAAGTGAAATGATTATGTTATTGTATGAGTCAGTTTCATAGGTAGTACCGGGTTTGACCTCACTTCATTTAAAGTAGATTTCAAGGAAAGAAGCAGAAAATTGAAAGTGTCTAAAGTACTGTTCAAAAGTTGGAAAACATACCTAATGTCTTTAGAAACCAGACATTCTTGAAATCTTTGAAAGTGGCGATGATGAAACTTGTTGAAGGTTCTTTTTATTGTTGACTTTTTCATTGATTTTCTATCCAGTCCTTGTACCGGACCATGGCAGCATGTTGTACAGGGCGTACTTGAAAAGAAAAATCCAGAGAGTGGATGAAGACAAAAGAAGAATGAACTATACATCCAACAGTGGAGAGTATCTTAAAGCCATGTCTTTAAAGAGACCATTTCATACAAATTTCAGGACTTTGTGGTTATTTCTTAAGTATTAACCAGTAATATGAAACATTTTATATCTAAAAAATGCCAGGCAACACTGATTAACAGACCTTTCAATCTGTCTGCATCAACATTCAGCTGGTTCCGTCAGGCCTCGAGCAGCAGCTCCTTCTTATTCATTATTTGAATTTGCTGGACTCAGATTGGCTAACAAACTAGCCTATCAGAGCAAGGTATACTGTTTCCTGCCCTGCTGCGCATGGCAACATCAGACGTTCTCTCTTCCTGTTTGCTACGTCTTATGCTACAGCTTTTAGCCAGCAGCATGCTAGGCGTGGTTTCAACTGCAGGAGCTGCCGAATACTAACGAACAAAGGAGTTGTGACAAAACAGATACAGGCCGTTCGGACTCAGGAGAACTCGGGTGTTATCGCCACCTGTGTTGTTTGAGAGATAAACACTGAAAGAGAAGTTGTTGACCTGTTTTCACACCCACTATGAAGGTACAGTGGGGCAAAAAAGTATTTAGTCAGCCACCAATTGTGTAAGTTCTCCCACTTAAAAAGATCAGAGAGGCCTGTAATTTTCATCATAGGTATACCTCAACTATGAGAGACAAAATGAGGAAAAAAAATCCAGAAAATCACATTGTCTGATTTTTAAAGAATTTATTTGCAAATTATGGTGGAAAATAAGTATTTGGTCACCTACAAACAAGTAAGATTTCTGGCTTTCACAGACCTGTAACTTCTTTAAGAGGCTCCTCGGTCCTCCACTCGTTACCTGTATTAATGGCACCTGTGTGAACTCGTTATCAGTATAAAAGACACCTGTCCACAACCTCAAACAGTCACGCTCCAAACTCCACTATGGCCAAGACCAAAGAGCTGTCAAAGGACACCAGAAACAAAATTGTAGACCTTCACCAGGCTGGGAAGACTGAATCTGCAATAGGTAAGCAGCTTGGTGTGAAGAAATCAACTGTGGGAGCAATTATTAGAAAATGGAAGACATACAAGACCACTGATAATCTCCCTCGATCTGGGGCTCCACGCAAGATCTCACCCCGTGGGGTCAAAATGATCACAAGAACGGTGAGCAAAAATCCCAGAACCACACGGAGGGACCTAGTGAATGACCTGCAGAGAGCTGGGACCAAAGTAACAAAGGCTACCATCAGTAACACACTACGCCGCCAGGGACTCAAATCCTGCAGTGCCAGACGTGTCCCCCTGCTGAAGCCAGGACACGTCCAGGCCCGTCTGCGGTTTGCTAGAGAGCATTTGGATGATCCAGAAGAGGATTGGGAGAACATCATATGGTCAGATGAAACCAAAATAGAACTTTTTGGTAGAAACTCAACTTGTCGTGTTTGGAGGGGAAAGAATGCTGAGTTGAATCCAAAGAACACCATACCTACTGTAAAGCATGGGGGTGGAAACATCATGCTTTGGGGCTGTTTTTCTGCAAGGGGACCAGGACGACTGATCCGTGTAAAGGAAAGAATGAATGGGGCCATGTATCGTATGATTTTGAGTGAAAACCTCCTTCCATCAGCAAGGGCATTGAAAATGAGACGTGGCTGGGTCTTTCAGCATGACAATGATCCCAAACACACCGCCCGGGCAACGAAGGAGTGGCTTCGTAAGAAGCATTTCAAGGTCCTGGAGTGGCCTAGCCAGTCTCAAGATCTCAACCCCATAGAAAATCTCTGGAGGGAGTTGAAAGTCTGTGTTGCCCAGCGTCAGCCCCAAAACATTACTGCTCTAGAGGAGATCTGCATGGAGGAATGGGCCAAAATACCAGCAACAGTGTGTGAAAACCTTGTGAAGACTTACAGAAAACGTTTGACCTCTGTCATTGCCAACAAAGGCTATATAACAAAGTATTGAGATTAACTTTTGTTATTGACCAAATACTTATTTTCCACCATAATTTGCAAATAAATTCTTTAAAAATCAGACAATGTGATTTTCTGGATTTTTTTTCCTCATTTTGTCTCTCATAGTTGAGGTATACCTATGATGAAAATTACAGGCCTCTCTGATCTTTTTAAGTGGGAGAACTTACACAATTGGTGGCTGACTAAATACTTTTTTGCCCCACTGTAAGAACACCTGTGGAGCTAAAATATTCAACAGAAACCTCAGAAAAACCGTTTTTAATGGAAGGGCCTCTTTAAAGGTAACAAGTCCAGTATAGTAGATCAGATGCAGGAGCTGAGAGACGCAGCAACCTTCAGTTGATCATCAACTTTTCAGCTAACAGCTGTTTTGAAATTACTTGGTGTTAGTGGTAAATTAATATTTAAAAACTGGATTTTTTTTGTATATTTTATTGACCTACCACCCACTCCCACACACACATACAGAAAAAGAAGCAAATTGTATCTTTATGACAGGCTACTTCTAAAAAAAAAATGCCTCAAAATCCCACTTAAACAATTGAAAACTTTTTCATTTTGAACAGATGAAGCTATTCAGATAAGAAGTGAAACATATTCAAGAATCAAGAACATAAATTCCCATTACCTTTTTTAAACCTACAATAATTACTGACACCTGGATGACCGACAACCTTCAGCAGCAAACACTGGTTCATCCCTCAAGTTTAGGATCTTTTTCATGCCTGAATTACTCACAGGTCAGAGATATGTGGTTAAACAACAACAGACATATCTGAAAATCTTCAGGTATTTGACTGAAAACAAGTGAAAAAGCAACCAAAGTCCAAAGAAAGACTTTGAAAAAGACCTTCAGAAAGCCGGAAGAAGTATTGGTCAATTTTAAAAGGTGACAAGAAAGTTTGGCTTCTTTATTAGGAAGTCAAACATTAAACTTTCTTTAACATGTTCAAATAAATAAAAAGGTAAATAAACTGTGTACAGATGTCAATAAAATCAGATTATTTTTGGTTTTCATTTGCAAAATTTACAGCTGACAATTTGTATTTGGTAGCACTATAAAAAAAGAGGAAGCGTATGTGATATTAGAGACTGTTGAAACTTGAGATAGAAGTCATAAAGCAACATGGTCAATGACGAAGCAGAGGGGTTTGTAAGGAGTGTCTCCACCTCCCACCCCTTCTACCACACACACACACACACACACATCCACACACACACATCTCTGGACTTCACTTCTTCTGTGTGAGCTGGGGTTGTATCCCCCTCACCTTTTCCTCCTGAAAGGGCCGTGTCTATCAAACTATCAGTGGAATGTTGAACCAGGCCTCTTGGGCCCACACACGCAGCAACACTCAGCAGCACTCAACACCTGTCTCCAACTGACAGAGCAGAGAAAGAGACACGGTCAATCACACCGGACAGCAAGGCAAAAGGGAAAAAGCAGAGGAGAGTGGGAGGTAGACAGCAAGCAGTTCATCAGCAAAATACACTCTGAAAAAGAAACAAAGGAAGGATCGTTCTGCGTAACAGAACAATGTGTTTAAATAGAATTTACTATTACTATAAAACTGAAAGGATTTTATACCTGATCTTGACTACAATATGATGATGTTGGTAAATACTGAGAATATTTGTATAAGACTGAAGTGAACCCTGATATAAAACAGAACTGTCAGCCCGTTACAGATTAGACTGATTCTAATGCTTCAAATAAGGTAAACTCATCAGTATTTACTGAACATTTAAAAACAAAAGAATCTTTGTCAGTTCTTTTGAGGCTCCTTAAAAAATGGTACATAAAGGCCAAAATGGTTTTATTTTTCTTGTAGAACAAAAATGTACATGATCATCTGACTCAAGCTCAGACAACAGAGTTTTGCCTTTTGAGTCTGAGTTTACATTTAAAGTCACACCGTTCATAAAGGAAAGAAGCTGCTACTGTGAATTTAACACAGAAACAAATCGAGGGAAGTAAAATGAAAAAATGAACATGAATAATTTTTTAATCTTGACTTCACTTGTTTTCATTAGTGTTAAAAGACAAAAATATATTGCACATTAACTTTTGATAAATCGCATTGCCCTCCATCTGCAACTTTCATCTAAACTTACCAACACCACATTTATGCAAATGTATGGTCGTATATTCAGCACTAAAAGGTTTTTTTTTTTCATTCCACAAAGATACTGTTGCTAGGAGACTACATTACATTAAAACACTCAATCACTCATTTCCTAGACTCTTAATCCTGTTCAAAGCCACAGGTACATGATCCAGTAGGGGAGAGACAGGGTGGACGCTGGATAGGTTGCCAGTCCATTACAGGGCCACATAGAGACACACAAGGCACACAACCATGCACACTCACACTATGGGGAAAAACTGAAGTACCTGGAGAAAAAAAGCACACTTACACAATGACATTAATGTCATTCCATCTGGAACTGAATGATTGCTGTAAACTGACTGTTTGGAGAAAATGGTTGTGATACTTCCCCTTGAGAACAGGATCTTTGAACCTGCTGTGTGTCTAACAAACCCTCAGGCTGTTTTACACACATCTCCGCATGTCTATGTTTTTGGAGACCGCTTGCCTCAGCCCCGTCCTTTAAACATAAGTATACAAACTAAAGGCAGAGAGACGCAGGTTCATTAAACTCCTGGTCAGGAAAGAACTGTGACACATTCGGCCACGATTCACATTTTTTGTATTTTAAAGTTGAGATGAAAACATTGTGCACACCTTTGTGTTTAAGCTACATGAATGTCAGCTTAGTAAAATGATAATGAGCTTAAAAAGCCTGAATTTTATCAAAGCAGGCATTGAGCTTGATGCTACTTAATGATGTCATCTGTCAACGTTTCCATTTTTTAAGAGACTATAGCTTAAAAAATAAAAAAAATGAACTTGAAGTATGAAGTATGAATTAATTTCAGAATTTTTTAGAAGTAAACCATAAATTTAGTTTTACTTTAGCCTTAAACTAATTCATGTGAAGCATGAACTTGTACAATACTGCAAGTCTATGTTTATGATATGTAACACTTTAAACTTCTTCGCACTTAAAATTCACCCCAAACAACTAAGCGAAGATAGTTAGCACTTGCATGACTGATTTTTCTGTTCTGTTTACTCAGAGCATTCCTGTCTTTGCAGATCAATTGTACTTACTTTGGCGGTGTCAAGAAAAGCTCTGACGAAGCATCAGTGGCCTCCACTCATCTAGGCCGAAGGGCTGCAGTGACCCGAGGGATTGGTAGTCAATGAAATCAGGCCCAATTTAGCTTCCACTGCTCTATAAGCTGCCAGGAATCAGAGTGAGACTCCTTGCCTTTTAAGACTCCCTTGACAATGTGATCTGCAAGTAGCACTACTGCATTCTCAACTACACTATGAACATGAAGGCCAGACTAAACTTTAGATTTTAAAGTCATAATCTAGCACAACTTGGATTAAGGAACATATCCTCCTTACCACATGGAAGTCCTCTCTAAGTTTACTTCAGTATCCACGTTGAAAGCACTAACAGCTGTCTTAACGCCGCAGTCAGATGATACGTGGTTCTGTAACTGACTCAGACACCAGGGCCCACTGCTCAGTGTCACAGCAACGTAGAATAAAATCACACCAGTAATTAGGTGAGAAGAGAAGACTAAGAGTCTATACTTACACTATCCACTCAGCCAGGCCCTGACACGGGGTCATATAATCTTTATTAATATCACCCTTCACTGAAACTAGATGCTGCCGCCCTGGAAATCATCTGGCTGAGATTCACATGACATGGAGAAAGAGAGAAAGTGTAGAAACATACATCTAACACAGCTGTACATTAGGTTTTCATGGATTGGTAGATTTGGTTGAATTGAACTGTTGCATCAACTCTTAAAAATGTTGGTGTATTTCTGTGCAAAACAAATAGGGAATGAACTGAATCAGTTAAGAACTGTCTTCCATAATAATCAAAGACTGCCACTGTGTGAACTTGAGAAAAAAGCATCACTATCTATTACTGTGGCAGCTCAAGTATTCAAAATAAACGGATTAGATGGGGATTACTCATTGGACCTAAATTCCCTTCACATCCCAGTGTGTTCTACCAGTGATTCGACTGCACATGCATTATTAAAGACAGTGATCACATGTGCCATGGTGTGGAATACAGAACAAGACTAAACACAGTAATGCACTGAAGTATCACCCTCAGATCTCACCAATGATATGAGAGCAGATGAACACAGCAGAAAATAAAAACTCCCAACGAGGACTGATCCAAACTGGCTCTTGCATGGCACAGCATAGGAGAACCAACTCCTCTGGTCAAGACTCTGCAATCCACCTGCTTCTAAAGGGCCAAGAACTGTCATCTGATAACAGTTTACAGAGACACTAACTAGGAAGGAGAGGAGGTGATCTACAAGCTAACTCACTTATTAGAGCTTAAAGGCTGAGACCCATTGCTTGTCATTTAGAACCAATAAAACCTGATTGAAAAGCAAAATGTCTTCAAAAATCAGCAAAGAAAAAGGTTATTTCCTTTGTAACCTACTGGGATTACTGAGAACCTTCACCAGCCTACTGATCCAAACTGGAAGAATCCCATCAGCTGATGTGACGTGCCTGACCGACCACCATTTAATGAACTGATAACATCTGAAGTGAGTCAGATGAAGAGACTGCTGCAACATCTGCTAAATGTGTCCTGACATAGACATTTATACATACAGATGTGGACAATCCAAATGGTCACTGAAATAACTTCAAAATGACAAAAGTAATATTTGTAAATGTACTGGAAGTCAATGAAACTCAGATATTGCTTATGAATGTTGGTCCAAAAAAATCATTTTAATCATTTTGAGAAAAAAAAACTATGAAAACTGTCCTGGAAAAAAATAATGGCACACTTAACTTAAAAAAAATTTGTTGCACAACCTTTTGAGCCAAACACTGCAATCTATTTCTGATTTCTGTAATTCTAAGTGAGACTCACACCTGTTGACAGGTATTTCACCTCCTTATGAGCAAACTCATCGAGCTGCCTCAGGTTTAAAGGGTTCCTTATCCAACCCCATAAGTTTCAGCTCCTTCCACAGATCTTCAACAGGATTTAGATCAGGGCTCAAAGAAGACCACTTCAGAAGAGTACTATGTTTTGTTCTTGTCATTCTTGTGTATTTTGGGTCATTATCCTACTGGAGGACTCATGACCTGCAACTGAGACCAACCTTTGTGAAATTGCGCAGCACATTTGGCTCCAGAGTATCTTATTAATCTTGACATTTCATTATAAACTGCACAAATTCAAAACACCCCATGTCAAATGCAACAAAGCAGTCTCAAAACTAAACCAAAGATTTGTGGCTTATCAACATGCATTTTGTTCAATTCCAGACTGGCTTTTTTTGTTTTCTGTCAGTAGAGGAACCGTCCTGGATCGTCCTTCATGGAGCCCATTATGGTTCTAAATGTGACTGATGGTGCATTCACAAATGTATGTTGAACTTAACCTTGGAGTTCATCTTAAGTGGTTTTGGATGATTCCCTTGGCTCTTTTTTATTCTCCAGCCACTCTATCCATCTGATGACCCTGCGTTACATTTCTCTGTGTTTCAGAAATTATTTTCCTTGAATGATGAGCATTTCACGTGACTTAAAAAACAATGAAGACACGTAATTCAAAATTGTACACCATAAGTTGTTTTCAACCTTATTTAGTATAAAATTCAACCCTTCAACCAAAAGTACTTTCTACCTTCTGCTTGTGCACTTTGCCAAACTGGACAAAGACTCATTGCTTAACAAACACCTAGGACTGAACTAGACTCATCAAAATAATGACATCATGGGCCTTGTTTATGACATGTCCCCCCTGTTTTCGAGAGGGGGGGGACAAAATGTGCTTTGTCCCCCCCCCATGTTTTGCTAAACAAAACAAAGTAAAAAGTGGAAATTCGCTAGTTTCTTATAAAAAAGATGAAATATCATGAAATATGCAGTCAGAAATGCTTCAAAAATCGCCTCCAGCCATCTGTAAGTCATTGGCTTCTGGGGGCCTTAAGCAGCCCCCAGACTCCCGGCGAGCTAGTGCTTCGGCCCTTTGGGCCTCGCATTGACCCCCCCCATTATATCATATCAAACAAGGCCCTTGAATGACATACGCATGTCTTGGATCTGTACAATGAACCAGTTACAACTGGAGAAAACTTTTACAAACATATAAAGATGACATGCAGGAAAAAAAAAACTGTAGCTAAACCAGGACCCATTTTGATGTGACATGACAGTGCAAATCATTTCACCAGAGTTTCTCAATCCTGATGCTTGGGTGCTGAGATACTTCCTGGCTTCAATGCAGTCATTTGAATCAGGAGTGTTTAAGCAGGAAAACATCTAAAACATGCAGGACAGTTGGCCCTAAGGACCAGGATTAAAAAACAAAGCACTTCACCACTCCACTGATCAGTTTTGCACTTCAAAGAGGAAATGGTCTCATATACAATTCAGTTCAGAACAGAAGTAATTTCAATCTCCTATCCTGAGCAAGCACAAGTGAAAAAACTGTGGAAAGTGGAAAAGGAACGACTCCCTTTTAACAGGAAGAAAACTCCACCAGAACCGGGCTCAGGATGACAGACCTACCTCAGCCGACTGGGGTCTGAGCTGACAGGGAAGAGAGCACACTGATGGATTTGGCCCAGTCGTCATGTATATGGAAAAATAAATAATTAATAGCACCAATCGACATCAGTCGATGCTAAGTAGCGTTTTTGTTTTTGAACTGCTGGTGAGAACCAAAACACGTATATTCAGTTAGAAAGCAAGACACCAGGCAACTCAACATGGAACCTATTGTAAATCTCATAAGTGCCACACATAATTATATCCCTGCACAGCCAATCACATAAGGCCTTGAGCCATAAATAACAGTCTGCTCCCCTACAGAGCTCGAGTCTGTGCCGTAAAGTCAACAAGCACTTTCTGCAGTAGCAGTTCTTGTACAAGATCGGTCTTGCTCAAATGAAGATTAAAAACAAAGAGGAGATGGGGCGAATCAAAGGCATGAATATTCTCAAAAATGATAGAAAAAGAAACTGAATAAAGAAGAAAAGATAGCCTATGATTACCAAGCCATAATACAGGCTGTTAAATGGTAGTGTGGTTATGAGCCATGTCATTACAGACCATGCAAATAGTTGGAAACATAAAAGCTCTTGAATTGAAACGCTGGGTTCCTGGAAGAAAAAGCACTAACTGCAGCACTGAAAGTCCATTCAAATAACTTCTATAAATGTATTGAGCCATTTCAGAAAAATCAGACTAATAATCTCTACTGCAGAACCTGTCTTAAAGGCTGGAAACACTTTATTTTTAAACCTTGTTAGTTGAGTGTATTTATGCCTGACAGGGACCACAGTGCTCTGTGAAACAACTTAACGTCTGGTCTGGGGGCATCATATTCAGATTTTATGGCCAATACTAAACTCTGACTGTAAGATATATTCACTGGAGTTATTTGGGATGCCAAATAAATGTGGCAACAATTTATGGATGTAATTACAATCGTGTCACATCACATCACATGCTTGGAAGAGGACGTTAGAACATTTGTTTACTCTGGGGTGATGAGAGATGGAGCTGAGAAGGTCTCTGCTCACAAAACATGCTATAAAGTAACAGAATGTCTGGGTGGCCTGAAAGATTTGATCATTTATATCAACTCTTCACATCAGGTCATCACTGTCATAGAAAAGGTGAGTCAGTAAGACAAAATATCCGCAAAATTCACACACACAAAGTCAGACTTTAGTTGACTCAGTGTCTCCATTTCTTAAACTTCCTGCCATGTTTCATTTTTTGAGGTCTCTAATCTTATCAACAAAATGTCAACAGCATAAATGTAACATTTCTTATCACATACTTCCTGGTTTTACTTCCTCTCTTACACTGGAGAAGCAAGTCTCTATGGGCTTCAGCCCCATGTTGTAATATATACTTCTTACCTAAGTGTAATGTTGACTTGAAACACATTATGTCATGAGTATAGGTTTAACACAGAAGTCGGCCCTGTTGCTGTGATGGAGATCCCTATTTAACAAGTCTTGTTTAATTGGTTTCAGAGTTTTAATGAAAACCTAAACCAAATACTGATGATATGCATTTTACAAAGTACTATATTATGTAAAATGATTTGATTCCTTTATTTTAAGGATTAATGCCTTTAAAGGTGGTAAAGAGGATTTTGTAGCAAACTTAAATGTCAAATTTACTTCAAAATCATTTGATCAACTTGTAGCGGTCTTGTATTTATGGTTTCCAAAAGAAAAAGTTATAATATTCATAAATCATAGACCTGGTGAGGCTTGAAAAAAAGTAGCCAATAGATAAAGAACTTGTTTCCTTATCTATTGGCTACTAGATTGTCAATCACACTTGTACTGCTAAAAGTAACAACAGCTCTTTACCATTGATGATCCCGACGTGTTTGAAGAAATAAAGTTGTAGTAGTTCCAGAAAAAACTCCAGTGATATCGATAGTAAACAAACAAAGGGGGATTTCTTCGCAAATTTCTAACTGAGGCGTTTCTGGCATGGGGGGGGGGGGGGCTACAATGCATACGCACTACTTGAAAAACGACAAAAAGCCGTTGAGCTTCTCATTCTGGGCAAAATCCTCTTTACCACCTTTAACTCAGCATTTTTCTGATGCTAGAGGACATTTCTTAAGAAAATTAAGCTCAACATTGCATTTCGGAGTATTTCTGCATTCAAAGCCCTTTAAGTCAGTTGCAGATGCAAAAATGCATCTAAAAAAGGCTGGATTTGTGATGTAGAGAAGTCAGTGGGTGGGCTACAAGTTCCTACTTATAGGACTAGCATAAACAGGCAGCTCTCAGTAACGGTGAGGGGTGGAGGAGATCCTCAATGCCAATGATTCCGCCCACAGCGCAGAGGCGAATTGCTAATGAGCTACTGCTGTTATGTAGAAACAACCATAGAAAATGACACGTTTTGTGTATTTGGGTAAAAATGCAAATAATCATATTTTAAAGACCACTAAGATGCTTTAAAATAGCTCAAAAGATGATCAGAGTGGGTCTTTAAAACAATAGTCGGATTACTTCTCAAATACATATTTTTAATGAATATTCTTCGATTCCTATACGCAAACATGAAGGACAAATGTATTTCTTTAGAAGTGAAGAAACTGAGTGATATACTACAAGAAAAACAGTCCAATTCCTCTCTCAGAACCCCCCCCAGCCCACCCCGCCCTGCCTACCAGCACATTATCTTCAAACATCCCTATTGGGATTCTAGTAGCCTACATTCCCTGCTTCAAGGTTGGCGGTGATGGAAAATTGAATTACTTGTCCTGTTTTGTAGCATTGGCGCCAGGTCAACAGCAGCTTGGCTGAAATGATGAGTGCGGGATTCTGAAGGGAGCTGCATTCGTCCTGACCTGCTGGTGTCATGTTTGCAAAGCACGTACCGGCCAGAAAAGAAGCTGAAATCAAAAGCAGCATATTAAATTCTGCTTCTGTAATCACTTGTGGAAAAAAGAAGAAAAAATCAATCAGCTCTGCTTACAATGTGCCACTTTATACTTTCATCTCTCAGGTTTTGCACGTGGAGGGAAACTTGTCTACAGGAAGCTTAATTTTGTTAAACTCACAGTAAAGAACATGCCATCTGCTGGAGATCTTAAACATGACAAAAGATTTCAATACGTTTTCAAATGTGAGTATTTTTGTTTGAGAATTATACTAACAGAGTCTGTTTAATTCCACTTTACACAGATATTTACTCATGAATCCCAATGTGTTTCTGATACGTAGACCATCAGAATCTCCACAGCAGCATGTGGCGTTTATCTATCAGTCGCAGAGGGATGTGGCTATCTGCAGACAAACAGCTTACACACTGCCCAGTGGAATGGGAGGAACTTAAAGTGTATCACGCGGAGTCAAAGCACAGCAAAAGTAAACAAGCAACCTGATGTGATGATGAATTCAGTTGTCTAATATATGCAACAGAGGTGCATTCACAGTTTTTATCCATTATAATCCGATTTATTTAAATATTAAAGATACCTGTTTCTTGAAACAACATTTTAATTTCCTTAGCTATATGAATACCATTTTCAAAATCGTTTTAGATTATGTGACTAAAAGCTCTTGGTTATAATTTTAAAAGGAAATTTAAGAGCTGCTGATCAGTTCTTGTCATGTACAATCTCAACAGGTCTGTGAAACTGCACTTTTCTGCTTTATAGTAGGATCATCTGTTTGGACACTAGAGAGCAGCAGAGTAACAGAAAAACAGAATGAATTGTGCACAAACTTCAATAATATTGCATTCACAATAATGACCTTCTTTTAGGTTAAATTGTCATATAATAACAATTTATAGAAATATAAAGCAACTGGTTTTACTTCTGTGAATCTGCTTGTAAAATACTAATAATCAGAATATTATTGAGGGATCAAAGCTGATTTTTGTGATGGATATGTTGCAGAAAAAAATTGTGGATGAATAATAAAATGAAATACAAATTAGATACAAAACAAAAAGGGTGTGAGAAAACATTTTCAACTCCTAAATGAATGTAACAGATTTATTTTGGCAACATTCTGAATGATATTTTGATTTTAAAGAACAAGATGTCACCTTGGCTGCTGAGTGTTTGTGTGAGATCTCTAAGACGATGCAGTTTCAGGAAGTGAGAGCGTGACATGTGATTAGTTACGTTACAGGTAGAGCACGTGTGATCACAAGAAATTATATTCAGCTTAAGGTGACATCTCACTTTAAGCTTTAATGTTTAGTCAAAGCCATCATATGAAAGTTTGGTTCAGGTCGGCAGTGAGTCTTTGCTTCAAGTGGAAGGAGTTTAAGTATCTGAGCGAGTTGTTCATGAGTGATGGCAAGCTGCTTCAGTTTGTTGTAGTGAAGAAGGAGCTGAGCTGAAAGGCAAAGCTCTCAATTTACTGGCCTGTCTATGTTCTGACCCTCACCAGATCATGAGATCTGAATCTTGACTGAAAGAAAAGATCCTGGACAAAAGCAGCTGAAATAAGTTTCCTCTGTAGGGTGATGGAGCTCAGCCTTAGCGATAAGGTGAGGAGCTCCATCATCTGGGAGGAGCTTGAAATAGATCTGCTTCTTCATTGAAAAAAATCAGCTGAGGTGATTCAAGCATCTAATGGATGGACGAACATATGGACAGTATTTATTATTGATTTTTGTTGTCAAATTGTATAAAGTTTATAAATCTTTGCCCCCCCATCTTCTGGATGTTTCTTTGACAAGAACAGAGGTTGTTCTCCCAGCTTGGGCAGTAGCTTTGCTGGTATAGGGTAGTGATGTTTGATTTTTATGAACATAATTTATATTTAAAAAGGAGTTAAAAAAACAATTTCCTCCCCTTTTCACTAAATAAAACTCATTGTTACTTTCTGTCATAACTGTGTTGACATCACTGAAGGTGAGTGTTTACATGGGAATATAATCAGTGTTTAGAAGTGAAGGACGCATCTGACAGAAATGTAAACAGAGTATGAAGTCAACACCATGAACAATACCTGCAGAATTATTGATCGTTGCTTGGAAACAGAATACCAAAAGGTTTGAGTGGAGAATGTCATGTTGAAGAAAAGGGCTGGATCCCCAAACGATGCCATAAAACAAAATGGGACAAGGGAAAGCAAAGGTAGACTGTTACCTCTATGCATGTACAAAAAATACATATACATTTTTGGGTGACTATTATATGTGTCAAATATTTAGTTTTGTGTGTAGCTGTTCTTTGTTTAATTCTAAATCTCCCACAGACATTTGGCTTTGACTTCTTTCTAATAGCAAAAAACAGTAGACTCACCTATTAGTTGGGGCCTTTTGTCCCTTTTTGCCAGGGAGCATGGTTTAGACGCTTAAAAAGATAGTCTTCCAGTATTTAGACAGTTGTAAGATTTTGCATGCGAAGACTGACATTAGGAAAACACCAAAGCTCAATATGTTCTAACATAACTTGTAATACGAAGAAAAAAATGTTTTTTCAGCATAAATTGTTATGAATAATTTAAATTACTTTACTGAATACCATTTAAAATGGCAATAAAATTTGGGTAAAACGTTAAATTAACGGTTACGCAGTCGTCGGTTAAACTCGACCTGTGGAATGCACCTGTCTGTGTTGTGACTTTTCCACCTCTCGCGAGATTTTCGGATTTGCGCAGTGGAGATCGGACGCCATCACTGCATACAAGCTAACATTAGCCGAAATATATTCAGGGGAGCGACTGACAACAACGTAAAAATCACAGAGGTCGACCTACTGTATTTGGAGGAGGTCTCTGAGTTTCCCTGTAGTTTCTCTGTCGAAGAAAGCAAACTAGCAAACTGTCTTTCATGTAGTCTTTATGTCAACTTAGTAACGAAAGTCGTTCTAAGTAATCATGTCCAACCTGAAAGGCGGCACCAAGAAGGACACCAAGATGAGGATACGAGCCTTCCCTGTGAGTATTTAATTATCCTTTAGGTGAAGAGACGCTAACTTCGAGTGTCGAAGGGATGACAGGTTTTGTGCTAGCAGCTAACTAGCTTCCCAAACGAGAAAACGTCATTGCCAAAGGAAAACTGCTCTAACCTGAACAATAGGTTTACTCGTTGTTTCACTTCTAACTGGTTCATTGGAATGAAAATATCATGTGTGTGGAAACTTCAAATATAAGCTTAAATGTCGGGCCTTTTAACAAGCACTTTTCAGCCAGTCACTAGTTGCCTTTATGTAAAGTATGAGCGTTTTGACAGGGTTTACACGGATCCCTCACTCATTTGCATCAGAATATTTCCATTTAAAATTCACCCACAGGGAGACTCCCTTGAGTAGATTGGGTTCCAAGTTCAGTAGTACAATGTTAACTGTGGCACTCCTTCTACTGTCACATTAATTTCATCAACATTCTTCTACAAAAAGGGCTTAATTGCTCCTACACTATTTCCTGAATTCAAGCAAAGCTGTGATATACCAGGCCTGCAAAGCGTCCGTTTGATTTAAGCTTGATGTTTCAGGTTAATCTGTAGGTGTCCGAGCGAATCAGAGACCTGACGTTTATGTGTGTGTTTTAAATGATTACACTGTGCTCTTCCTGTTTTGTGCAGATGACAATGGATGAGAAATATGTAAATAACATCTGGGACCTTCTGAAGAACGCCATCCAGGAGATTCAGAGGAAGAACAACAGCGGACTGAGCTTCGAGGAGCTGTACAGGAACGCCTACACAATGGTTCTCCACAAGCATGGAGAAAAGCTCTACACAGGCCTGAGGGAGGTCGTCACCGAACACCTCATCAACAAAGTAAAGAAAAGTTTTCCTCTCCAGTCCAGAATCAGAAACTGGATGATTGTTGAAGTTATGAGAGAATTTGATTTTGCTGTTTCTATTTTTAGGTGCGAGAAGATGTTCTAAATTCCTTAAATAACAATTTTCTGCAAACACTGAATCAGGCTTGGAATGATCATCAAACGGCCATGGTTATGATCAGAGACATCCTCATGTACATGGTAGGTGTTTTCTGTATTTTGGCTTCTTTATCGGTAAATTGTTGCATAACATGGTTAGCGTGTGGTAAGTGTAAACATTGCATGTTCATGTATGTTGCCTGCGGTGAAAGTGATTTATGTTTCACTCTGTCACATATGTATAATTTTTTGTTTTCCATGAAATGGCCTTTGTTTTCACCTCTGGCCAACATTTTTCTACATCCTCTTCTGAATGCAAAGTTTCAACTTTATTTGTGGATCAAACAATAAGGTATTGTTTCCACATTTGTTTGTTTCATTGAAAAAACTGGCAGCACTAGTTGTTTTACCTTTGCCAACAGCAAGTCCAGATTGTTTGAAAGGTTGTATGTGAGTGATTGAGCCCTTGAGATAAGCTCAAGTGTAGGCTAAACAATAACCCAGTCAGTAAGAGTGACTGCTGGGTTCTCCCGGGTTCTGTTTGTTCAGCTCTTTCCCTGTTTCTTTGCTGCTTTACTCCTTGCAGCTGCACAGTCACCTGAGGCCTCTACTATTACAAAATAACTAGACTTAGTTTGGAAGCTCCAGGTTTAATACCTGATCTGTTTTATAGCTTATTACAGGGGGAAAAAAACTGCAATTTAAGAAATCTCTCAGTCCTGTCCCTTTGTGCAGAAAATCCCAAGGGAACCACAGAGGAAATGTGCTGTTCTAGACCTGCACAGGTTTGGTTATCTGGTGCCAGCAATGTGCCTTTTCTATAAATACATTCAAGTCTACGAAACAACAGATTATTTAAACAAACACTCCTATTTATTCAACTTGATTGTGTTTGTGAGGGGAACTGAAGTCGGCGTATGAACATGTGATCGTGGCACATCGGATCATGCACTGTCACACACATCTCATGTCTGTTCAGTTAGACCAAAGCACATTTCTGTTCCTGCTGTCATTGAGTATAAACAGGCGTTCCAGGTTTGGTTTTTTTGCTTTGTTCACCAGGGTAAGATGAGGTGGAAGCATGAAAACCATGTGTGTGCCTTTCACACACTCAAACACACGTTTATAAAAACTGAATATACAGTGAGAATGTGTTTCCTTCTGGCTTGTTAAGGGGAAATGAAAATCAAATTGCAGATGCATATAAATTGGATGTTACCAAAAATATAGTCAAACTGATAGTAACAGAAGAAGTAAGAGTCAAAACACAATGGGTGAACTTGATGCTGCCAATTAAAATTTAAAAAAGTCTCAGCTAAAAAGCAAAAAAAAAGTTTGCTTTTATTTGTTTGTTTCATTTGCAAATGAAATGAGTCAAATATAATCAAACGATTAAGTTTTATTCCGTGTGTTTTGTAACTTTTCCCTTTTTCATTTCTTTTAGGACAGGGTCTATGTTCAACAGAACAACGTGGAGAACGTATACAACCTCGGTCTCATCATATTCAGAGACCAGGTAGTGCGTTATGGGTGCATAAGGGACCACCTACGACAGACGCTTCTTGACATGATTGCCCGGGAACGGAAGGGAGAAGTTGTAGACAGGTGTGCATTTGCAGTCCTTCCCAATCTTATAATTACAATTTCAGACATGTTTTAGGATGTGGGAACTTGGTGTCAGGGAGTCTTGAAGGTATCTGACTTGATCTTCATTTATCCTCCATCCACTTCAGGGGTGCCATCAGAAATGCCTGTCAGATGCTGATGATTCTTGGGCTGGACGGCAGATCTGTGTATGAAGAGGACTTTGAGGGTCCTTTCTTAGAAATGTCTGCAGAATTCTTCCAGGTGAGTTTTGGATGAATGCTTTATGGGCTTGTTATTCATTTCTGAAATAATTTGCAATAAACAATTTTAACTGTTTAATTTTTTAAAAACATTTTTAGATGGAGAGCCAAAAGTTCCTTGCAGAAAACAGCGCCAGTGTCTACATCAAGAAAGTTGAAGCCAGAATCAACGAGGAGATTGAGAGAGTCATGCACTGTTTGGATAAATCTACCGAAGAGCCTATTGTCAAGGTTGTGGAAAGGGAGCTGATTTCCAAACACATGAAGACCATTGTGGAGATGGAGAATTCAGGCCTGGTCCACATGCTTAAGAATGGCAAGACAGAAGGTGAAATCCTTTATTTTTTTAAGGATTTTCTCAGTGTCATATTTTTTATATCAACTTTTCTGTTGATTTTTTTTTTTTTACATTTTTTTTTTTACTTTGTGCTTCACTCACAGACTTGGCGTGTATGTACAAGCTGTTCAGTCGAGTACCAAACGGCCTGAAAACAATGTGTGAGTGTATGAGTGCTTACTTGAGAGAACAAGGCAAAGCTCTGGTATCGGAGGAGGGAGAGGGCAAGAATCCTGTTGACTACATCCAGGTACTCTGACTGTTTCAGTTAAAAACAACAAACATTTAACAGCTGTCGACATGGGAACGTTTGTAACGTACACATTCTGCAACAACATGTCATCTCTTTGTTGTTTCATCAACAGGGTCTGCTAGACCTGAAAACACGATTTGATCATTTTCTCCTCGAGTCTTTCAACAATGACAGGCTCTTTAAACAAACCATAGCTGGAGACTTTGAGTATTTTCTTAACCTCAACTCCCGCTCACCAGAGTACCTGTCACTTTTCATTGATGACAAGCTCAAGAAGGGAGTGAAGGGGGTATGTGAGTTTCTAACAGAAAACTCAGCTTATTTTTAGAGTTGTACTCGATTGAACATGGATTTTTTTTTGTGTTGTTTGAGCAGCTGACGGAACAAGAGGTGGAGTCGATTCTTGACAAGGCCATGGTGTTGTTCCGGTTCATGCAGGAGAAGGATGTTTTTGAAAGGTACTACAAACAGCATCTGGGCCGTCGGCTTCTCAGCAACAAGAGTGTCTCAGATGACTCGGAGAAGAACATGATCTCTAAGTTAAAGGTAAAAGAAACAGCTTTTGAAAACATGCGTTTGTAGTTGTTTCCTTTTTTTAATCCAGTTTAAATCTTTGTGAGCTTGTTTTGGCTCATTTTCTACATTTTTCTCCCTCACAGACAGAATGTGGCTGTCAGTTCACCTCGAAACTGGAAGGGATGTTCAGAGACATGAGCATCTCCAACACTACCATGGACGAGTTCAGGCAGCACATACAAACCACATCGGTACGAAAGTCAGAAGTGTTCAAGTTCTCGTACACAAGCAAACACTTCAGGTCATTTACAACATGTGGAATGTGGTTATTTTCTGTTCCAGCTGTTTATTATTGATTACTTTTTCTAAGTTGACACACTTTATGGAAGTAACAACCCTTTGAAAAATTTCTTTGCATTCAAAAGCAGATTAATAGGTATAAAATACAATTATTTTAAAGCACTATAAACTTTCTACTTCTCCGGAGATAAACCAAAAATGTCCCCTGAAAAGTTTTGATGCAGATAATAGGAAATGGACTTAATTTAGTTCTATAGAACCGTGTTGTTTTAAAACCCCAGACTGTTCTGCACATATACATATGGTGAATATTGAATATTGAATATACAATGAACTGGTTAAACACAGTGTGGCAGAGAGCAGATGGGCTGTCCTGTCTCTGCTCCCATTTCATCAGACTTCTCATTTTGCAGAAGTCACCAGGACTCTTTTCGGGACACCCCACCACCACTCTGTGTAGATACAGATCTGTGCAGATTAAATGAGCAGTCTCTCTCTTGCCATGTGGTGTTTGTACCTTCAATCTGTTGCAGTGGGTTGTTTAGTCCATGTTCCCACATTGAGCTCCTGATGCAACCGGGAAAAGATTTTATGGCTTGTACTTTTACTAACTTGTTTACTTCAGGTAATCTTTAAAACAATGTGCTTCTTTCAGGCATCTCTAAGTGGTGTGGATCTTACAGTCAGGGTCCTCACCACTGGCTACTGGCCTACACAGTCTGCAACACCCAAATGTACCATTCCCCCGGCTCCCAGACACGCCTTTGAAGTTTTCAGAAGGTAAGGCAGACAGTAAGGTAAGGAAGGTTGATTTGTTGCGTTGTATAGTATGTTGTTAATGTGATCTGTTTATTTTGCAGGTTTTATCTTGCTAAGCACAGTGGAAGACAGCTCACACTACAGCACCACATGGGTGGGGCGGACTTAAACGCAACTTTCTATGGAACCATTAAAAAGGTAAACAAACTGTCATTAGCTGTTAGCTTGAAGTTATTCAAATGACTTCTTGCTGTTTGAAAAGTAATTTAATATTTTTAACTTTAGTCTCAACTTCCATTTATTTTCCCTCCGTTCCCATCTTCCTCTGCAGGAGGATGGTTCAGAGGTGGGTGTAGGTGGAGCCCAGGTTACAGGTTCGAACACCCGAAAGCACATCCTGCAGGTCTCCACCTTTCAGATGACCATCCTCATGCTCTTCAACAACAGAGAAAAGTGCACTTTTGAGGTGGGAGACTAAAACAGTGACGTTCGGCTGTAGCATCACACCAAATATCAGTTCAGATCTAGTTCATCTGAACAAACTCCAACACTCTTAAATTCTATCTTGCCACATGTGTTATTCTTCTGATAGAGGCTGCTGGTAGCAGACAGGTTGGTATACAGGTCTTAACACAACAAACTGATGTTCTGTGTGTTCTGACACCTTTTGATCAGCCAGGAAAAACTTTAGCTGCAATTCCATCTACAGCAGCTTTTCTGTCTTAGTCTGTAACACAGACCTGTCTTTGTTCCACACGTGCATCAACAAACCTTTACTGTCCATGAATCTATCACCACTTTACAAATTTTTTCTTCCTTAGATGACCTTTTGTTGAAACCACCGGAGACTAAAAACATTTCCTGTGAAGCTGCCGTTGAGCATTTCTTGGGATTGTCCTCTGGTTTTCCTGTTTTGACACCTTGACTTTAGTTAGAAGAGCAGAATGTTTATATGTTATACGTCCTTCTCACTGCCAGCAGCTACTGGAACAAGTGTCAAAATAAAGTTGATCATTGTGTTTTATAGGTTTTTGTGGTTTGTCAGTGTTTTTCTCACCTTCTGGTTTTCGTATTCTCGTGTTTGTCCCCTTCAACAGGAGATTCAGCAGGAGACGGACATCCCAGAGAGAGAGTTGGTGCGAGCTTTGCAGTCTTTGGCCTGTGGGAAACCCACACAGCGAGTTCTCACGAAGGAGCCAAAGTCCAAGGAGATCGAGAACGGCCACGTGTTTACAGTCAACGATCAGTTTACATCCAAACTGCACAGAGTCAAAATACAGACGGGTATAAACCTCATTTCAGCTTGTAGGATTTCCAGTCATGAAAAAAATAAAACTCTCTTGAAAAGCTGTTGAATGGAATTTGTTTGAGAAGTTTGTTCATCATATTTTACTAGTTGCTGCTAAACAAGGAGAATCGGATCCTGAGAGGAAAGAGACCCGACAGAAAGTGGATGATGACAGGAAGCATGAGATTGAGGCGGCCATTGTCCGGATCATGAAGTCGAGGAAGAAGATGCAGCACAATGTTCTAGTAGCAGAGGTAAAAACCAAACGTTTTAATCATGAATTCATTTCATCTTTACTTACTACGCAGTTAGTTTTATTGGGGGGTTTAAGTCAGATAATATGAAGTACTTGAGCTGGAGCACATCACGCTGGAGGAGTGGGGGGGGGAGGGGTCAAGCTAAAGTTTTGTGATAGCATGAGGAATTTACCCCAGAAACATCTGTCTTCTAACATGGTTCACTTCACAGCTCCTGGGAGCTCTGATCACCAAACCTCCATATGCAGGTGGGACGCAGTGTGAAAGGGTTTAAAGTTAATGTTGTTTTTATGTTACATACCAGTGCTGAGCAGAAAATCTGAAAAATGTACAAAACAAATTAATATCAGAAATCGCTCCTCCATCTATCTGGCTCCCCGCTGCAGGTAGAACACTGACGACTCCTCTGTGTTTCAAACAACCTCACTTACCTTCTAAGAGCCTTCAGGATAAACATCTGTTATTTTGTATCTTCAGGTGACGCAGCAACTCCGGGCACGCTTTCTTCCCAGTCCTGTGGTTATCAAAAAGCGCATCGAAGGACTAATAGAAAGAGAATACTTGGCGAGGACACCAGAGGATCGTAAAGTCTACACCTACGTTGCATAGAACACGAGCTCTTAGAGTAGAAAGCGACTGGATGGTGATGGTTTTCTTTGGACTGTTGTTACGCATGGACTAAGTTTATTTTACAGACACCGACTGGAAACCTGGTTCATCATCTCTTGCAAAGATACAGTAAACCCTCACAAACAGGAAGTACAATCTTATCACAGGCAAAACAAAATAAAACCCATCAGCTCTTTTAGATGACTTTTAAATGAGGCCCAGTCTTCTTATTACCTGTGAGTTTTTACATGGACAGATCCAGCTTCAAGCTTTTCACTGTTTTACCCTTGTAGAGATCGAACTTGCAAAGAATCCCTTGGGAAAATGTGAATGCACCACGTTACTTTTTGTTTCAGTTCTGTATAAAAATAATAAAGTTATTAAAAACAACAATGATGTGGATTGTTACAAATAACGAGAGGTATTTTTTTTTTAGTTTTTCATATAATTATGTTGCATAGAAACAGCTGTCCAGTTGTTGTCAGACTTATATTCTCCTTTCAGAAGTCCTGATAAAACATACAGGGATCTGCTTTAAACTGAAAACAGTTTCTATGCTGGAGTGGATGTGAGTCAGATCTGTCCTTCAGTGGACAGTTCAGACTGGTTTACGTTACTACATCAGCTTGTGGAGTTTTCCAGCTTTTTTCTAACTTCATTCGACTTTAAACCAGTACAGTACTTGTCACCCAAAAACTAGAAATTCTTTCAATTGATGTCTTACATTTTAACAAATGTCCATCAACAGTTTTGTTCATTTTTTTTTTAAATATGCTAATTAAGCCAACGGTTCTCTGGTCATTGTTTTACATCCCAGCTATTTTCTAATTCTAATGTCCCTGTGCTGCTGGATGCTGACCTAACAGTGATTCTCACAGATTTTGAAACTTTTGAAAACTCTGGCGTTCTTTAGTCATTTTGACCAAGAAGACGTGTGAGACGAGGACATCACATGGAGTACAAACACAAACAGAAGAAGACTCGGTGAAGTCCAGAGATTTGAGATTTTATTAGTCACATCAGCAAATTAAACATCAACACCATTTTATTAATCAGCAGTTAATGCAAGACCTTGTTGCAATTTGTTTTTTTTTTATTTGATCTTTAAACAAGTTCTGAATCAGTTTTATGATCTTTCTTCTGCTTGATGGTTCACTGAGAGCAGAGCTTTCAGATCTACTCAGAAAAGAAGGAAGTAAACAACTTCTAATTAAACATGATTATCTCAAGACAATTTAAATGATCAATTGCACGAGCATTTTTGATAAAGAACAAACAAAACGCCCTTGATTCTCTTTTGAACAGATTTATTTTGATTACTGATCATATTGTGTCTTAACAGGATCTAGACAAACTGAGGTCTGGAAGGATCCACACCTTCTTGTTGTGACTGAACAGCTCGTGCCAGAGTCTCCAGCTGAGTGATGAAACTACTGATCTCTTCTGTAGAACTGTGAGTCCAGGCCAGGGGGAGGTGGGTCGGAACAGGTTTACGATCTGCAACACAAGGACCAACGTTGGAGCTCATCAGAGAGAGCTAAAGAAAAACACACGAAACATTCAGTTTAATAATAAAGAACAAATTGATAGTTTTACCTTGGAAAAACTGCCCGCTGCGTTTTCTAGCAGCGACTCTGGACAAGGCTAACCACACAACCGTGTCCGCCCCTTGTTCTGCACTTCGCAGCCTGTCCCCCATCATCTGATGGAACTGAGGCATTGATGTAGAAACAGCTGGAAACAAGATGCAAACAATCAGCTACACTTTGCAGTTTATAAAATCAAGTTTCTTTTGTTAAATTAACAGTTTTCTCACTTTTTTACAGGTGTATCAGGGGTATGAACCAAAACAATGTAAATGTATGTGTGTACATATGTAAATAGAGATGTGAAGATGAACACGAACTAAAGAAAGTCAAAGTGAACCCCCCACCCCACCCTCTGATAAGGTTCCTGTACCTGGTGTATCCACCCAGCCGGGGTGCATGACAGAAAAGTGAACAACAGGGAAGGTTTTGGCCCAGTGTTCTGTCAGCACCACCTGCTGTCTCTGAAAAGAAACAACATTTTATCATCTTCAGAGAACACGCTCCTATTTATTATTATTATTTTTTTACCTGTAAAGGATAATAATATTTAATCATGTTTGATTTTTACATTCTAAACCTCCACATGTTTCTCTCTGACCTTGTTCTGTGCGTAAACCATGACACCATCGAAGTAGCCCTTCTCTGACTGCAAGTCATCGACTCCAAGTTTCTGGACCAGCATGCCTCCAGAGGACACGGTGATCTAAACAGGCAGGAAGAAAACAGCTACAGCAGTGTGCGTAAACAACAGCCGCGACGGCCCAAACAGAGGCAGCATTATGTTGTCCACATGATCCAAATGAAGACTCTTTTTGTGCGTTTATGAGCGTGAAGTCATACCACTCTGGGGTCCCGACTCTTCTGAAGAAGTGGTATGAGAGTCTGTGTGAGAACATAAACTCCTACAGAGTTAGAGAAAAGAAATTACATTTTAAAAAATGAGCTGAAGCATGCAACACTCTTCTCACTGGGATCATTCTTTACCCATGGTGTTGGTGGCAAAGTTCCTCTCCAAGCCCTCTGCGTTGAGCTCTCTCTTATGCACCAGGCAGCCTGCGTTGTTTATCTGTTCGGTACAGTCCAATCAAACTATCAGGTCTCCAATTTCAATGAAATAAACAAGGATTTGCAAAGAGAGCAAGGGAGGAATGACACCTACCAACACGTTCAGTGATGGATACTGCATCTTGAAGGCCTCGGCAAACTCCCAGACTTTACGTGTCTGTGACAAGTCGACGATATGGACGAACACCTCCTACAATAACGTGTATGAGTCTCTTCAGCAGATATCACAGGATTTACCTGTTCAGACTAGACAGTGTGTTGAAATATGTACTGAAATCAAACACACCTACCGTGTTCCCGGATGCAGAAACAATGTCGGATTTGGCCTCCTCTGCTCTGTCTTTGTTCCTACACACCATGTGGATTCTACCACCTGAACGCCAAACATCAAGCTACATTGCAGTCCAGATTCAAAACATTGCATGATGTGACAGAAGACACAAGCAACTCTTCAGCTTTACCTTTCTTAGCTATAGCCATGGCTGTTGCTTTGCCAATTCCACTGTTGGCTCCGGTGATCATAAAAGATCGACCCACGACAGACACTTCGAGGTCCTTGGGCTCAAAGTCTTTAGATGCTGCTTCATATCCCTTCCTGAAAGAAAACACACAAATCAATCACTGTCTCTGCAAACAGAGGACAACTAATTATCTAAAAAAAAGAGCTTAAAGATTGAAAATCGCATTTTTTTGTTTGGTTTTGTCCCTGAATTTTAACCCAAACAGTAATGTGTCACTCCCAAGCTGTCAATGGAACTATTGTGATGACATAAAGACCAGTTTGTGAGGTAATTTGTGCCACACAGTGATCAGACCGTTGATGTCCATCCGTCAAGCAACATTTATACTTCTATAATGTGCATAAATAGAAGTTTGACTTCATACGAATCACTAACATTCCTAACAAAAACAATGTAAATATTCCCAGAACTGACTGAAAAGCATCTGTTTACATACGCAGACTACAGATCAGCATCCCAGTGATACTAACCTTGTATACTGGTGGATCCCATTCAAAAACCAGATGCTGTTTCGATACATAGACATGATTTCAAGTGAACATCAATCCCCAAAAAAGTTTGCACCAGTTTTCCTGCGTCTCTCTGAACCACCTGACCAGGATCACACCGGACACTTGCTGCTCTCTACCGATCCTGCATGGGAATAACACCGCACCTCAGTCTGAGTATCAAAGTTCAACTTTTACCAGTTCAGTCACTTCCACGTCACGCTGCGTGTTTCAGGTCCCTCTAAGACAGATGGAACAGATCCGATTCACAAGCGTGTGAGGGTAGATGACGCGTCACTTCTTGGGACGGCCAGGGGGGCGGGGTTTAACAAGTTTTTTTTTTTTTACGCACACCGCATTTCAGGAAGGGCAGATATGTGTTCAGAAGGACCGTTCGACCCCGTGTGAGGGTTAAAGTACGTTGTTTTAAAGTTCGTGATAGTGTTTGTATCTTTTGGCATCACGTCAGAATGGTAAGTTATTTCAGATGTTGGTTTGTGCGCATGCCCGTGGTTGGACGTCAACTCTACTTCTTGTTCACCTGTCGCACCTGATAGCAGGTAGCTCGACTCCGCACCTGCTACTTCCTGTAACGATGTAGCATTTTAGTTTTTAACCAGGCGGCCAAAAAAAGCGGCGGTGCGTATTTTAATTGGGATTTCTTTATTTATACTGGTTTATATTTGACCTTTTGGCAACAGTCGGAAGTAAGGTGCGTTTCTAATACCGGTGCATTTGGTAAAACAGGTTCCGTCACGTTCACGCCCGATAGTTTTTGACTGACTGTTGAGTTATACAAATGAATTTGACTGTGACGCTTCAGCTCAGCTTGGAAAAGGCTGTCAGGTCTTGTTTTTATGCTTCTGATCCATTCTGACAATGTTCTGCTCTAATTTAAGACCCTTCAAACTCTCACATGGCTTATAGAAACAGCAGAAAATACAACTTAGTACTAAGTAAAAACCCATCTACCAATTATATGTGAACCCAGGATATTAAAGTTTCTGTAATTTCTTGGTATAATACTGACACCTTCCTGTTCCGCTGCTGGAGATACCGTTTAAAACATAAACACCAAATAAATCTGAGGGTGTCATGACTAATACAAGAAGAAGGTCAAACAGGTTTGCTAACCCTGTTTTAACAATTCAGTATAAAATCTTTTGCAGTTTCAAATCGGAGTATTAGTTTTGTACAATATTTGTTTTACAGTGATTTAGTTTTAAATCTAATATATTGCATTTAGAAGACTGGGACATTACATGTTAATGAGTTATACATAGGACACACAAATTGTTCAACCCTGATGATGTGTGTGTGTGCTGACTAGTTAATAATTTCCTTAGGATTAACTTAGTGTGTGTGTGTGTGTGTGTGTGTGTGTGTGTGTGTGTGTGTGTGTGTGTGTGTGTGGGTTTGTATTTCTGACCTCCTGGGGACCAGTTTCCTGACTTTTACTATCTTTCTGGGGTCCGAGGGTTCTTGTGGGGACCGAAGCCTGGTCCCCATGGGGGGGACTCCCCTTTTTAGGGTTAGGGGTTAGGTTTATAGGTATGGTGTGAATAGAGTTTTAGTTAGTCTTAGGGTTAGTTATAGATCAGTAATGGTTAAGGTTAGTAAAAGGGTTTGGGTTAGGTATAAATCTAGTTACTAAAATCAATGGAAGTCAATGGACGGTCCCCATAAGGATAACAAAACACACTTGTGTGTGTGTGTGTTCGATCCCAGTTGTGTTTCTTCATTAACCGTACAGATTTATTGAATCTCCCCTCCGACCCTGTCTGTGTTGTCAGATGCGCTTCCTGTTGCTCTTCAGTCGCCAGGGGAAGCTGCGTCTGCAGAAGTGGTTCACGGCGATTACGGATCGGGAGAAAAAGAAGATCATCAGGGAAATGACCGCCATTGTGTTGGCACGGCAACCACGTTCCTGCAACTTCCTGCAATGGAAAGACCTGAAGATTATTTACAAGAGGTGACACACAGCTCTACTTATTTGTGTTTCTTAGACCGTCTCAATCCTTGTCCATATTTCAGAGCATGTCCATCTCCTCTCAGGTATGCCAGTTTATATTTCTGTTTGGCTGTAGAGGACCAGGAGAACGAGCTATTAGCCCTGGAAGTTATCCATCGCTATGTGGAACTGCTGGACAAATACTTTGGCAATGTATTTCAATCTTATATTTAATATAAAGACATTTAAAACGAATGCGAAGCTAAAGCTTAATGGTTGTATGTCTCCTCTCAGGTGTGTGAGCTGGACATAATCTTTAACTTTGAGAAGGCCTATTTTATCCTGGATGAGTTTTTAATGGGAGGAGAGATCCAAGAGACATCTAAACTGACTGTGAACCGCTCCATCGAAGCCTCCGACATGTTGCAAGAGGTGAGATGCCAACACACACACACACACACACACACACACACAAATACAGTGTTTTTGCAAAAGCAGTGTGAGAATATAACATCTGTTGCACACCTCAGTCTTAAAGCAACAGCAACACAATTTAAATAAACGACTTTAAATCTATTTTATTTGCTTTTTTTTTCTTTATAACTGTGGTTGTGGGATAATGGAAATACTTTAAATTAATGATCGACTATTTCATCATAGCGACAATAAGCTCTGATATGACAGTTTAACTGAGTGAACATAGTTTAGTCAGTGTGTAGCTGTATGATTAATTAACTGTGGTGCTGTTGTGTCTTCCTGTTGCCTTGCGTGTTTGCTAGTTTACCCCCCCCATGATCCCCCCCACCTCCTTTTAAAAATAGATTCATGCTTCTGCTGTTGTTTGTCTTGTCCTCCCTCCCGCGTGCACATCTGTCTCTTCCTCAGCCAGCGTTGTTGTGAGCGAGAGACAGATCCTTGAATGTGGTGTAAACTTTAGTGTTTGGCTGAGGCCCCCCTTCCCCTCCCTTCCCTCACCCCCCCATAGGCTCATGGCTCTGTGTGGTACGGGCGTTTAACTGGTTCTGTTGTCCTGTGCTTCCGAATAGGCCTGACTAACACTTTTAACTTAGATTTGGATGATGTTCAGTGTAGGCTCCCTTATTCATTTTGACCCATTATCGCTTCAGGATGACCACGGTGAGTGGTATGAGGTGGAGCTGTTTGGATGACCTTGAATATGGACAGACAGGTTAGATGCTCTGCTTGTTAGTTTCCTACTGTGTGTTGCTGTGCTCAGCACTTAAAACACAGGCGACATGGCGATGTGTGCCTGTCAATAATAAACCATTAAATGTTCTTATTTGTTGGTTTAAATCCTCAGAGAAGTTGATCTCTGTCTCTATTTTTTGTGCCTTTTTTTTTGTCCCCAGACGTTGGAGGAGTATATGAGCAAACCTGCATTTTAACCTGAGGAGAAAGTGATCCAACGTGATGGAGGAATCCACCAACCAGATGTACTGTAAATGGGTCAATGAAGTTTCCATAGCTAAAGTTACTTATTTGAACCTTTAAAAAAAAGTCAAACAATATGTTTAATGTCGTCTCACCAGCTGCCTGTAGGTTGTTTTTTTTTACACTGATTGTTATGAAGTTGTAATAGAGGGTGATGAGGGTCAAATAACATGCAATATATTGTTTAGATTAAATAATTGTGTTGCATTTCTAACATTTAATTCATATATGAGAGGATACAAATTTCACTTTAAAAGATTTGATTTTTGGAACAAATTTTCTGTTAGAAAACATCTCAATATTTTGCAACAGATATTTCCGGTTTACTGTTTTTCACCAACTAAAACAACAAATTTGTGGCAATTCTTCTAAAGCTTTTTATTCTGTAAACCAAATACGGTGCATAAAGCAGTTGTGTCGGGTTTTCCTTTTTTATATATATATATATATATAATGCACATTTTTGGGATTAAAAAGTCAGTTTTGATAAATGGTCCGATTCTAGACCCTCTCTGTCTGTCTGCAGCGTGAAGTTTAATAAGACAACACAACTCAGCAAAAAGGAAAAATAATACAGCTGATGCTTTATTCATCTGTGATTGATTCACACATCGTTGAACATGTATACAAAATGGTTTAAAAATGAGCATAGCACAACCACTGTTAGGCCAACGATACAGAGCTTTGCAGTATGAAAGGGTTAGAAGGCAGGCGACGGTCTGATATTTAGACTTTGAAATAAAAGAATCATATTATAACATTAAATCCACTAACCCTGAATATATCACGAGTCACAACAACACTCGTCCTATGCAGCACGCAGCCCCTGATATACAGTCCCAGTATTATTCCTGGTGCTTAGTTTTAAAGTCAGGATTATATTTAATCGTTTACATGTATATTCACAAATGTAATTGAATAGTTTGACATAGATGAAAAATAGGTTTTTGTTTATAGATTCAGATGTAGGGCTGTTGACAAACACCATCTAATGTAAACAAATTTACCATCACGCCATAATTTGTCAGGTTTGATTATTGATCAGAGCTCTCATCTTCCAGATTACCTTTCCACTCGCTAATCTCTTGTGGTCTCAGTCAAAAATATTTCTAGAATGTTCTTGCAGCAAGTAGGGACAGTCATTGTGAAAAATTCTTTTTTTTTTCTTGTTTTTTTTTTTTTCTTTTTTACATTTCTAAGTTTGTTATAGATCATTTTTGTTAGGGTGTTATTTATGCCAGCTATAGTTCTTAGGATAGAAATTTGTAAACTAAATCACGTCCACCATACGTATTTTTTTAAGACAGTATAAATACTATATTTATATGAATGCGCCTTGCAGGAGATCCGGTTACATCCCGGCTGCGTTTTGTTCACGATGCTCCTTCTCTTCTCCTCCGTCATTCTCGGTCTGCGGAGCGGAGGTCTTGGCTGACATCTCCTCGTTGTTCTGCACCTCCGTGGGTTTTATTTTCTCCTCCGTGTCTCTGGCGGTTTCCCTGTTGGCCACTGGTCGTTTCTCGGTATCTGCTTGCTCCATGTAGTCCTCCAGGGCGCGCTCGTACAGCTCGTAGGGAAACTGTCCCTTCAGCTGCGCCTGGGTGTCCCGCTTGGAGATGGTGTTCGGGTACTCTGTCAGGATTTTGGCAGCAAGGTAGGTGGTCACCTCATCTTCTACGTCACCGTCTTCGTCGTCATCGGCGGTGTCGGCCTGACGTTTCAAGGGCATTTTGTTTAGCTCGGATAGAAACAGGTTCTCCCTGCGGCCAGATGGTGGGGGGATCTTGATTGGGTTGGAATTTGGAACAGGATTGGGCACCACTGGGATTCTGTCTGAGGATGAAGAGGTCTTGATGGGTCTCTGGACCACAGGATACTCGTTACTGATGGTTTCTACCCCGATGATATCCAGAAAGTCCTCTCTGTCCATGTCATCAGTGGGGGGTTTGCTCTTCAGCGGCAGTCTGCGGCTGAAGTACCGGATCTTCGGGGTCTGCGCCGTGTAGCGGGACAGGGCTTGAGGATCGCGATGGAGTTTTCTCAGCTCCTCAGTCAGCAGCATATCAATTAGGTCCTGGGGAGGGACGTGGAGCTTCAGTGAGAGCTCCAGCAGCTCCTTCACTGTCCGGGGATCCACGATGGAGGGGCGGATCAGTCTCTTCTTCTGATCACCGGTCTGATCTCTCTTCTGCGTCTGGTCGCTCATCTCCAGGACCTTCAAAAGGTAGTAATCTACCAGTTTAGTGTCATCATCTGCATCCTCCTGATTCTGGTTGGCACGGCGTTGCAGCTCCGATTCCTCCTGCTCACCGAGCGCTCTGTCCATTTCTTCGTGACTCCTGTTCTCCATCTCTTCCGTCTCCTCCCGCTCCTCCACGGGGACCCACTCCTCTCCTCCTGCCACGTCCTCATAAGCCTGGTTTCTCTGGCTGAACCCGTCCGCAACTTCTCCATCATCGTCTCCGAACACGTCTCTCTTCTGACCAGGCATTGAGGGCATCCTCCCGAGCTCATCAAAGATAGACCTTAGATTGGCCAGGCTTTGGGGGGTGTACTGCTCATCCAGGTCCTCCGTTGCCCGCTTGGAGGCGTCTGAATTCTCTTCATCTTCAAACATCAATGGATACTTTTTGTGAGGTCTGGGGAAATTACCATAATCTACTTGTGCGGGTTCAGTCTCTTTGGTGCGGTGCCGGTGCGTTCGGTCGCCTCTTGGTTCCGATGCAGGATTAAACCTTGCATCTTTCCCAGTCTGATCCTGGAGGGTCTTGAGCATTGCTTTCATCAGCTGCTCAGCGGTAATGTCCTGACTCGGGATGCCGGGGGCGGGCTGACGGTCCCCGGGAACCTCGTCCTGGCGCGAGGCGAGCTGAAGCAGAACCTTGAATTTTTCCACTTCGTCGTAATCCACAGGTTCGGGTCGACCCCCATTTTGCTTCTTCAGATTCTCGATGTACTCCAGGGCTTTTATCATATCAGAGCTGGGTAGGAAGGCAGCTGGCTGGCCATCGCCCCCACCTCCTCGAAGCCAGTGGCGGGGGAGAGACGCAGCCTGCACGGCGCATCCGTGGAGGAGGAAGGCGAGCAGGACCACGACTCCCCCCGCGGGCAACTTGTGGTGGAAATGCAGCATTGTAGGCAATTTATTACCTGTAAAACAAGATCATGACATGTTAGTAAACCATTCAGGAGTCAAATCGTAGAATATTTATATTTTAACAGATAATCCCGACCTACAGAAGGACTGAGCGCACGAGCGAGTCTGTTTTGATTCAGGGTTTGTTTCCTATGGCAGAGTTACGCTCTGCAGTTTGAATGATGAGATGCTGTGCATTCACATCACTGGATGAGTCACTCCCTACGTTGTTATGGGCAACGTCAGCATCACATCCACTCAATTAACACTCCATAATCTTTAATAAAAACAATAAAAAACAATATTTTCTGTTACTTTACCGAGAACATATTGTACGAATATCCTTTTGGAAGCGTTGAAAAACGTTTAAACATCTAATTTTCTTCCCCCCCAAATCCGTAACATAAACTACATATTGTTGACTGTTTTCGATCTAATGTGTTTAGAAATTCTAATTATTTGAAGCAATAATGATGAAAACAGTTGTTTTTACCTTTGGTAATAAAGCTCAGACAGCAGTGAGAGTGTATGGCATCTCCTCAGGAGCGGTGCTGAATCTCTTCTGCTTTCAGCACTTGGACAGCTCCTCCTGTTATATGAGGAACCACCTGACCACCACGTCATCACACAACACACGCAAGAGCCTGGCCCTAAAAAGTCCATATAAATGATTCAGGCTTATTATATGGCATACTGAAGAGTCTGCTGTATTAAAAATAGCTCTTTGTGCAGTCTGTTTCACGGCTCCTCTCTGTTGACGCTGTTGGCTGGAAAGATCTTTTCGGGAATGAATGATCGCTGCGGATGTGTTAAAGAAAACGCCCAAGATTTAAAACGCAAGCTCCACATGTGCTGATTTTATTCTAAGGAGAGTTAAGTGCACATGTTGGTGTTCAAATGCGGATTTTTCTAATGTGTTAAATTTGGGCTCCAAGTTTCAGGTGCCTGGTAGATTTTTTTTTTTTTATGTATCTTGCCCTTTTTAAAGAGTTCTTATCTCATATATTTAGACAATCGTTTTTATGTTGTTTCACCATCAATCACTGCCTCTGGCCTCGTGGCACGTGAAGAGTTAAATACTTCAGCGATGACTCACGGGCTCAAAGCACCGCGGAATTGCTGTCGCAGTTCAGCCAATCCCCCCCCCCCCCCCCCCCC
>SSNP01000021.1:1521202-1534967 GCA_006937955.1 Pachypanchax playfairii
CCCCCCCCCCCCCCCAACTCTTTCTGCGCTGACAGGCATAGTGATAAACACCCTCCTGTCTGTCGGCTGGGGGCCAAAGCTCCTCCATTCGGTAGGGTCAACAAGATAAAGAGGCCGCGGCATGCCAGCTGACTATTAAATGTCATGGATGGTGACAAAGTTTATGGTGAGACCAAGAGGTGTGTTAAACATTTGGATGGTTCTGTATCACCCTGTAAAATATATGTAGTTATAATCTAAATAACCCCAATTCCAAAACAGCAAGAACGCTGATGAGCAAAATGTAAATGTATAAAAAATGTTATGATTTTTAAGTCTTATGAGTCATATTTAATCACCAATAACATAAACACCTCATCAGATGTTGAAACTGAGATATTTTACCATATCACAGAAAATGTTAGGTCATTTTAAATTTGATGGCTGCAAAAGTTGGAGGTTGATGCTTATTGTTTAGCACCCCCCCCCCCCCTTCTTTCAGTAGCTGCCTGTAAACATCTGGCTAAATTCACCAGTCTGTGACTAATTTCTGTCCTGAGACTTTGCAGCTGGATTTTTTGTTTCATGATGATGATGTAGTTTAACTTTGTCTTGTGGAAATATGCAAAACCTTCCCTGAGAGAGATTTTGTGCAGCTGGAGCAGATGTTGCTGTCATTTTCAGCACTGATGGTTCCTTTCCAGATATGTAAGCTGCAGCACCACCTCAGGACCTGCAACTCACCAGCATCCAGGTTTGACCTTTGACCTTGTCCCTTGCACTGAGATTCCTCCTGATTCTTTGAATCGTTTGATGATATTATTCACTAGATTTTGGGATCTCCATAGTCTTCACAGTTGTTCCACAATTTTTAAAAGATATCTGTTGCACGTTGGTGAACCTCTGCCAGATGACTGCATTCTGTCTTTATTTACATTTTACATGCAGTCCCAGTGTGTTTGGAAGCGAGTTAGTACGTCACTATTGTTGCATCATGCAAAACAGCTGCGTTAAAATGTGTTGTAGGCTCTTATGTGTTAGAATCATTTAATTGTTGGAATTTTTCTTTAAAGATGTTTATTTCAGTTTGATGATGGTAAAATATTCCTTCCGTGTATAAGATGAAGATTTTAAAATCCTGGTTTGTTTTCTCTTTAAATCTTTCATTAAAAAAGCAAATAAGTGATCACTTATTTTTAAGACTTTTTCCGAAGGGACGAGCATTTAAAAAAGTGACGTCAATAGTGTTAGATGCGGCTGCCCTTTGGAGCTATAAAGAGCTTCTTGACATTAAAGGAAACGTTAATCCAACTTGCCGAGGCTCTGTGCGCTCTCTTGTTTGGGTTAATCTCAGCTGTGTGTATAAGGAGAACAAAACAAAATTAAAGTCTGAATGACTGACAAGAAGAAAGACAGACAGAGAAAAGGAGGGGAGAGCTCGTTAGCTGTGTTTTAGATTCCCACAGCATCGCTGTCCGTGACTTCACGCCTCCATTCAGAAACAGCTGTCATCTTGAAGAGCAACAGCGACTGCAGCCGATCATTTCCAGCAACGTCCCCCGGCCTCTCGGTTTCATCACAACACACGCAGCCACACGAAAATATATTATATGCAAACACTTGCTCATTCATCTGTCATAGCAGTGACTCACAGCAGTATCTTAAAGCCAGCTCAGGAGCAGAGGCAGATTTTAGAGAAAGGAACATTCCCTCTACTTGAGCTCTTTAATTGCTGGGTTGTGTCCATTTACAGCCAAGACTCTAGTCAGCAGTGCTTAAATGTTTTTGTTTACAGCTGAAGATTAAAGGGCATACGTGTGCTGCGTTATGAGCTGTGTTGTTTCTTCAGATGCTTATCTTGGCTTTGGATCAGTCACGTGAGATGCAAGCTGTTTAACATCTTTGGATGTCATAAATTGACGTGTTTCTCTGTTGTTTTATTCCGAATCCCACCGCGGCGCTGTCATGATTCTAAGTTACAGATCCGATTTCTCTAAACTTAAATCTCATCAGGCTGCCGGTAGTGAAAGATTCACTGAGTGAATCCTTGATTCCTCTCTGGGGTCTGTGATGTGGTGTCTGTCTGTGGGCATCGCTGCGTACAGACTCTGCTCACTTCAGTCATTAAAAGTAAAGATCTTCACTGATTGCTGCGACTGAATGTCTTTTCATTCCTCCTTTGTCTCCATTTCTTTCTCTCCTTTTGTCAATGAGCACCGGACTAGAGAGGATAATGATAGTAATTAAATTAAAGCTCACTGTTTCATTGGTTTTGTTTCTTTTTTTTTAAATTTATTGACTCTCTCTTTATCACTATCAGCACAAACTCCTTCCTCTGTATCTGTTTAGGTAAATTACAAATAAAATAAACAACATTTATGTCTGGTGTTTTATTGCGAAGATCAAATCCAACCTAACATTAACAGCGTTTACTTCTCAGTGAACTGTTTGCAGCTTTTGGGGAACAAATGCTTCATCTACTCCTTAAATCTTTAACTACATATTTATTTATTTATTTTATTTACACAGCACTGGATTTTAGCAGGATGGAGGTGTGTATCATTCCACGCAGTCTTTCCACCTGGTGAGAAGCAGAGGCAGCGAGCTCCTCTGACCTGTTGGAATGAAAGTCTGGTATAAATTCTTATGATTGCACTATTTATTAGACTTGTGTTACTTTCCTATGAAGAACTATTGCATGCTCTTCCTCAGTCTGGGCAACAACAATCATGTTTAAAACCTTAAAAATTGTTTTTTTCAGAATAATTTGTAGTAATATGTTTCAGCTTAGAGCTGCACGGTGGTGTAGTTGGTAGAGCTGTTGCCTTGCAGCGAGAAGGTCTTGGGTTTGAATCCAGGCCTTTCTGCATGGAGTTTGCATGTTCTCCCCGTGCTTGCGTGAGTTTTCTCTGGTTACTCTGGCTTCCTCCCACAGTCCAAAAACATGCAAGAGGTTAATTGGTGACTCTAAATTGTCCCTAGGTGTGAGTGTTAGTAGACTGGCGACCTGTCTAGGGTGTGCCCCGCCCCTTGCCCAAAGACTGCAGGAGATTGGTACCAGCTCCCTGCAACCCTGAACAGGAAGAAGCAGGTTGAGAAAATGGATGGATGTTTCTTAAACTAAATAAAATATATATATTTTTTTTATTGGTTTCTGCATCGGCCACATTGTGATTAATTTATGCTACTTGAAAAGTGAAATTATATATTTTCTGCAGGAAGATAACGAAACAATTTGGGTTTAATACAGTGATTTAAATTAGCACAATATAGAACCATTCAGGAAGATTTTTTACTGCTGAAGATGAAGATGTTTTGTCTTAAATTCATAAAACATTGATGTGGCAGCCTGTTGTTTCAACTCATGATGAGAATATAGAGTCAGGTCAGATCCTCTTTCTTTCTTTACATCATGAACTATTCACATTACATTTTATTTTTATTGCACGTCTTTAGTCTAGTACTTGTTGTCTGTCCTCTTCAGGAGTGAAAACTCTGCTGCTTTCCCACATGTCAATCAAAGCTGGCTGCAGAGAACGATATCTTAACAAAGACGTGCGTCACGGCAGACACATCCACACAACCAGCAGAAAACACACGCACACAAGCTGACTCACAAAGCTTCATCTCAACATTTCTCTTTCAGTTTGTCCTTCTGTTCTGCTTTTTAATGTTTCAAGGACTCGTGACTCATCCAGGAGATGGAAGAGTTGAAAAGAGTTTCATGTTTTGTTGTTCCTGGATTTCTTCACAAAAAAACAAATTTAATGTGTTGACATTAAGTCAAGTATAAAAAGATAATTATCATGTGAGAAATAGATAGAAATCTTTTGTATTTCATGTGTTAGGGTGCATGAAATGTGGCACACCCGTCGTCAAGGCTCACCTTTTTTTTTTTTTTTTTTTTTCAAACCATCATCTCCATGGTGACGCAGCCTCACAGCCTTCCAGCTGCCTCCACCTTCATCTCTTCCTACAGGTTGGTAACCTTGGTTCCCTCATTAGACCCTTCACCTTTTTAAACTATAGTCACTTTCCTGATGGCTCACATTCATTACATTTCCTTCTCCTCTGTTGTAACTATCCAGCTCATCCCTCCGAATGGGCCAATTACAGCAGCTAATGCATGGTCCTTGTCTTCAGGACACAGGCAGTTCAGGAACAGAAATGAGAGCGATTAGAGCCACAATATGTTGGTTGAGCCATTAGGACGGAGAGACAGACATAAAAAGCAATACTGTCTGAGCCAAGAAGGCAGAGGAGAGATGGTCCTCATTGTTCATGAAACACAGCAAGAATGCAGGTGAAGTTCAGGATGGATTAAATATCTTCTAATGAGTCTGGTCCCCACAGCCAAGTCTTTAATCCTCTTTTAGCCTTAGTCAGCTTTTGCATCCATCTATTTTCTATACTCACTTGTTTCTGTGCAGAGTTGAAGAGTGGCTGGTGTCACTGGCTGAGAGGCGGAGTTACATCCAGGACAACTGTGCACACATACATCTCCTATCTGTGTGAGGAAACTGGAGACCCCAGCAAAACCCCAAACATACACAGGGATAACATGCAAACTCCATGCAAAAGGTCCCAGTCAGGTTTCAAACCAAGGACCTTATAGTGCTGTCTAGTTGGATCAGCTATGCAGCTGAATACTGGATGATATTTATTAAATATAAAGAAGTGTAAATGATCTCAAAGGCTTCATGAGCCTCTCATTTATTGGTCATATGGAGTCTAAATGTCCTGGAATCTGGTTTCTTACTCCAGAAATAACAACCTCTGGACACAGCTGTTGTTATTTCCTGTCATTCCTGTCAACAGTTTTCAGAAAAAGTTATTGGCTGATGAAGAGATGAATTTCTCTCATTTTAGTTTCTTTTTGTGTTATTTTTTTTATTTCATTCCTCAGTTTTTTTTTCCTCTTCATTTTATTTTAATGACCAAGTTCCAAAAAATTTCAAAGAACTTCTTCTCAAAAACATTTTTAATGACATGTTTTAAGAACTTTCTCATTGGAGATGTCTCGAGCGGCCATGAACCCACCTTTTTCATCCTGCGTTAGTTTCATGCTGTTGAGGACTTGGTTTGTGTGTCTCAGTCCAGTAGATTTGTCTTTTTATCTCCATGTGAATTTCTAATTAATGTTTCTGATCTTGTTGTTTCTAACCAACCTTTTCTATGTTAAATCATTTTTATGATTCACACCATTTCTTTCTCTCTTCCTGTCTTTTTTCTTTTGTCCCGAGGTCTGATTCTTCCTGATATTTTGTTGTTTTATAGTTATTTTTCTCCTTACTGTCACCGAACATTTGCTTTGAAGATTTATTCTTTGTTTTTGTCTTCATTTGATTTTACAGCTTTTGTTGACTCCACAGTCAGACGTGGACTAAAAAATATTTAAACTTTAATATCTTGTGAGAATTTCTCTAAAAGTAAAACCAATACAAATCAAAACCTGTAACATTATTCACTTGTAAGAATAAAATGTGTTAGATAGTCATGCAATATCAATATCATTAGAATAAAATGAAATAAGATGAAAGCTTGCAGTCTATGAGGAAAATTATTTTTATACTTTAATATTTCTCTAAAATTAAACTCAGGTCATTAAGAAAAATACAGCAATCATAATAAACAGTGATAAAAAAATAAGGGTAAAGGCAATTATTTTTGTCTCTCAATAAAAATCAGTTAGAAAACCATTAACCCCAGATTTACTACTGCTGCGTCTAATTGACTAATTTCCTGGGGAATTCATGGGATTCTTGCTCAGAAGTGCTAATGTTCAGATGTTTATGCCTTCAATGAAAGGCTTCTCCTGTAAAATCAGGTTCATGAAGATCTAATATCTATACATATAGATATACTGTATATAGTAGCCAGATCACACACTAAAGGTGCGTTCACACCGGCCACTTTGTCAACGTCAAGCAACGCTGATAACGCTCCAAATTTGACATTTGAAGTTGAAGCTCATGGTGTGAACGCACCTTTATGCTCAGTCTGTTGCAGCTACGTCTTTTTAATGGTGCGTTCACCCCGTCCCAACCATCAACTTCATAAGCGGCAAGTTTACATGTAAAGTCTATGGTGGACGGGCGTCAGACAGATGTCAACGGCTCTGCGTTGCTTTGTGAGCATTATGAGCGGCAACTTTTCAAGCTTTTCTAGCGTCTCAGGCGTTGACACTTGAAACGCTTGAAAAAAACTCAAAACGCAGAAGGTTCAGCTAGCTGAACTTTTGAAGTTCATAACGCTCTTGAAGCGGCATGTCAACCAATCAGAGCGTCTCATCATAGTGACGTACCTGAATGAAGCAGGAAGTCTTCAAACTGGGTGCGGGACAGACGGAAGTAGCGCTAGAAGCAAACCTCATCCATATGTAGCTCCTGGAGCAAATGGTTTAACTCCTCAAACTCAAAACACATCTGAAGAATGGGGTGTATCCACAAACGGAGTAAATAAAGCCCAGCTACTCTCTCTATATGATCCGCCATAGCTCCGAACATCCGATAACAAAGGAAGCCCCGCCTTCGCGCTCTTTTTAACGGTCCAGCGTTACGAGCTTTAACGCCTATGCGCTCTGACTGGCAGGCGTTATGTGCTTCCACTTTCAAACGTCAAACTTGGAACGTTATGAGCGTTGCTTGAAGTTGACAAAGTGGCCGGTGTGAACGCACCATAATTCCTTCTTTTTTCTGTTGGAATATCACATTCTTTCTCAGTACATGATATGAAAGTCTACTGTTTGATATTAAAGCTGATATACCTGATTTCAGATTGGCTAGCTTAGATTGTCAACCAAGTCACAGAACTCTCGTCGGGTAGAATTCCTAAGCCACGCCCCCCCAGGTTTGGAAACACGCGTAGCCCCAGAAGACGACCGAGTGCAAGACACTGGTCCGCAGTTCATTCAAGTACCGTAACATGACGGAATCACCGGTAAGTGAAAACAATATAACAACAAACAACTGACATTAATTGTTACTTTGTCCTGAACCTGACGTGGAACCAGCCGGCGGCTGTTTCTCCTGCTGTGACATGGTAGAGCGGCGAACACTCCCAGCAGTGGTGTGCTGCGGTAATATGTCTCAGTTTTTTAGGAGCACAGAAGCCAAATAAATGCGGAAGTCCGTATGACTGGAGAGACTGTCCAATCATTCCTTTTGGACCAAACCATTTAATTGGTTGATGTTTTTAGACAAATATGGGAGAACCACTTAATTATTTTTTTTCGTCTTTTTTTAAAAATCTTCGCAACATATTTTTCTCCATGCTGTGTTAAAACGTTTTTAATGAGCATTTAAAAAAAAATATGTTAAGCTCATCTGTTATGCAAATTAAGTATAGCAGCTTTAACAGGACTATCTCCAAAATCATGTGCATTTATAATGTGCATGCTCAAATAAATGTGCAGTCGGTTTTTCCATCATCACATGAATCCACTCTTTCCTAATCATAAACAGGAAATGTTACAAAACACAAGTCAGAAATCACTTGTTATAAAAGATTTCACCATTAAACTTCATTTAGATTTCGCCGTCTGGTTTTATTCATTGCGTCAGCCACTAGACTCATTATTATTTGCACCATTCATCATCCTTCCCGAGCTTATCCTCACTTCTTCTACTTCACAATAACACTTTGTGATCTTTAATTATGCTGCTGATACTGATTAATATTCCCTGTGTTTTAATTGTCCTGCCTGCTCATGTTAATGAAAATGAATCATCCCTTCAAAGTAAGCTGCGTGTGTGTGTGCGTGGTCTCGTTTTCTCTGATGTCCATGTGTGTATGAGCACACGTGCACGGATCAGATCAGAGCCTGTGTGTTAAGAGATGCAGCTTGACGCACAGGCTGACGTCACTAAAGGCCAAGGCAGGATGTGTTTATTGATGAAGAAATCCTGTCAATAAAGAGAGACGACTAGAGAGAAAAAAACCGAGGAGTCGCATAAAGTCAAAGCGGATGAAAAAAGAAAGGAGAATTAAAGTTTAATCCCACTTATTAATATCACGCACGCTAATGATGTGCTTATTTAGAGCAAAAATAAACCTTCCAAATGGTCTGTTTACATTTTTAATTGGTTGTGCACGTTGGAGTCTTCTGTGTTTCTCGAAATGCACAGTGTTCTTGGCAACTGCAGTGAGTTTTTTTGAGTTCATTAAAATGTGCCACCTTTTCCTGTCCTCCTCTGCAGCTTCTGAATGAGAGGCTGCACAGAGGCGTGTGTGTGTGTGTTCAATGCAAGTGAGTCAGTATGTGGGGATGTTGTTGTACCGGAGAAAGATTGAGCGTCTTTTTAAAAACATATTTTATCCAGAAGAACTCCGTGTTTGCAGAATGTCGCCTCTGCATTGAGACAAACAAGATTTGAGTTAATGAGTAATTCTTAAATCTACGCTCTATTTCTGCCTCTCCTTCACGGTTAAGCCTCTCATCTCTCCATCACTGGAAGTCATCGCCCCTTGCTCTCGTCTTTTATTCTCCATCCTTCCCTTCTTGTTTTTGTATATCTTTCTCCTCCTCTCTCTTCTGGCTCTTTCATCTCTGTCGTCTTCTCTCCTTCTATCATCTGTTTGCTGTGTGGTGATGCCGTTCTGGCAACCTCCAAAACACAGTGGCCCCTCGCTCCTCCACCCCCACACCTTCCCCCCCACCTCCCTTCCTCCCTCCTCTTCTCCTCCCTAACTGATGCTATAAATATCCAGCATCGGTGAGTCATCGCCCCGACGTATCAGTTGCCTCTCCCTCGATGCCTCTCTCAGCCCCCTCCCACCCGTCAGTCTCCTCTGCCTCGCTTCTCTGCTCAGGCTCATTACCAGACCACACACTTCTTCCTGCATCTAATTTGGCCTTTGCATCATGATAAACCCATGCTGAGCGAAAGCTGAGGCCAGTGGCTGTCAAAGTGAAACCAAAGGTCGCAATGCCCCCCCCACCCTCCCCGAAAAAATATAATCAAAATCAGCAGGGGGGGCACCATCAACCACTCAGAGCATCAGTTTATGCTGCCAGTTCTTTCTTTAATTGACCCTAAAATAGCTTCAAAGTCACAACAAACACCATTTTCCTCTTCGTCACCAGAAGCAACAAAACAGTCTCAACAAATCTTTTACATTTTTATACAAGCAGCAAGATAAAGTAATAATAAAAAAAACGATCTGTTTTTGAAGGTTGTTCAATACGAAACAGTTGTGGAAAAAAGTAAATCGACTTCACATATTTGGGAATAATTTAAAGGTGAAACTGCAGTTCCTTCTTTATGCAACAGAACAAACCACTGCACCACTGTGCAGCCTGCCACAGAGTTACAAGTTTAATGCTCCAAAACATTAAATCCTTTTTGTAAAGGCGATCACACCTGTTGATGCTCACTTTCAGAATTTAATTTAATTAGCAGCACCTGGTTTCTATTTTTAATTCTTGTGTAAAAAAAAGAAGAAAAAAACATGGAAAAAAATGTTATTTTGGGTTATTTTTGTTAAAGAGGCTATTTCACACAAATTTCATGACTTTGTGGTTATTTCTGAAGTATTAACCTGAAACATGAAACATTTTATATCTAAAAACATTAGGAAACACTGATTAACAGACCTTTCAATCTCTGTGTGAAGATTCGGCTGGCTTTGGGCTGCAACTGATTAATATTCATTATGTGAATTTGCTGGACTCAGATTGGCTAACAAACTAGCCTATAAGAGCAAGGTATACTGTTTCCTGTCCCGCTGCGCATGGCAACAGCGCACCGAGTCTCTTCTGGTTTGATACGTGTTTATGCTACAGCTTTTAGCCAGCAGCATGCTAGGCATGGTTTCAACTGCAGGAGCTGATGAATACTAACGAACAAAGTAGTTGTGACGAAACAGATACAGGCCGTTCGGACTCAGGAGAACTCGGGTTTTATCGCCACCTGAGTAGTTTGAGAGATTAAAACTGAAAGAGAAGTTGTTGACCTGTTTTCACACCCACTATGAAGGTAAGAACACCTGTGGAGCTAAAATATTCAACAGAAACCTCAGAAAAAACGTTTTTAATGGAAGGGCCTCTTTAAACAAACCATAACCCTGATTAATATGACCTCACATATTTACCTATTTGATAAAAACTTGCATTTTTACTACGACTGAATCTAGTTACTTCACATGGGCGGATCTAGGGTCCTCAGCCCCAAGTGAGCAGCTGACACTTGGTCTGAACTGGACTGTAATGTTCAGTCCAGCTTTAGAAATAATGACGATCTTAACCATATACACTCTGTTCTGAGATACAGTGATCATGTTTGACAGGACTGATGAGCTGATGGAACAATGAAGGTTGCTACTGTCCTAAAACAGCTCGAATCTCCAAAGACTGAACATGGTTTGTTGTACAAGCTGGCATTTGTTATTTTAAAGTTTTACCTTCACCAGCAAAATGTAGCATGTAGCTAATATTTCTGCCAAAACGCACTTCAAAATGGCAAAAATGTAAGTTCTTTAAGCACTGGCTAACATGTTCATATTTCTTCAAAGTAAAGTTTGATATTGGCATGTGGAACAAGATTTACTAGCTCATGGTTCATTTGGTGTTGTTAATGTTTATTCAATCATTACAATTCTAAAGTTGAAGAATTAGGCTACGTCTGTAAATCAGCTCATAGAGATTCGTACTGTGTCCTTGTACATCTCACATATCTGCCCGTGTATCTCAGTCCCTTCCTTGATGTATCACCATGTTTCAGCCCCCAGTGTCGTTTCTCTCATTTCTTCTCCAAACACCACCCACCACCTCTCCAGAGTCATGATGAGGTCTAGGTTTGGCTCGGTCCATCTTTGGGTAAACACCAGTTTGATTCTGGCTCAGTTAATGTTCAGAAAAGTTCTTTTTTTTTTTTTATTTCACTCTTCTGAGTCATAAGTCGACAGGATGAGGAAGCCAAAGGAACCAGCAGGAGAGTGAGCATGCCAATGAACAAAGAGGAGACAAATACAGTCACCTAACACACACACACACACACACACACACACTACATCCAGACAATATGGAAGACGACCTTCCTGCTGCTCGGTGGTGGTGTTGTTGTCTTTGTGGTAGATCCACTCTTCTCTATCTGTATCTGTGTGTGTGTGTGTGTGTGTGTGTGTGTGTGTGTGTGTGTGTGTGTGTGTGTCAGTAGCTGTGGGCAAATGAAGACAGCAATATGGCTGTGACTCATTCACACCCCCCAAAGGACTGGATGGATGGAGGGAGGGAGGAGAAAGAAAATTGTTCGACCCTAATGTCTTTTCATTTCTACTTTATTGAAAACAAAGTGGAGACCGAGCTGACACATCAGATCATGTTTAATACAAGCCTAAATACTTCACTGGTTCTTAGATCAGACTCACATTTTCTCTCTAATAGTTAATAAAACAACAACAGGGTAAATTAGCAAGCAGCCTGAGAAATGATCTTTAAAAGATTGTATCTCACGGCAGCAACCGTCTTTCTTAAATAAAGGAGTTACAGCTCTTTGATTCACCTTTAAAAATGTGTGTGAGAGATGGAAAAAAAATCTTTTGTTTACTAGCTCCGAACGCAGGTTGACTCCTGGAACTGCATGCACCGTCTGCGTGGCAGCGTCACACCAGCCTTTCACAAACCTTATTCACTCAGACGCACACGCTCACTGGCCTTCGTTACCATGGAAACTATAGTTTCAGGATGATTCTGATCATCGCTTAAAGCCTCAAAGATCACTCAGATGCTCGACGTTCACACACACACACACACACACAGACCAGCAGTTCTTACTAATACAAACTAGTTTATTTCCATGACATAAATTCCAAGGCCAAATCACAAATAAATAAAAGACACACTTGCAGTTGTAGCTCAGCTTTCAGGGTCATTTAAGCAAACAGAAACAAAAAGATGACCCTCCAAACTGCTCCAAAACAAAGCAGATTAAATACATTAAGAGGAGGCTTCACATGTTTACAGGTTATTAGTAGTTTTGATATTTGAATCGCTCCCCATTTAAAGCTGTTTTACAAAGCAGATAAAAACAACAGGTGCGGTGGCGTTCGTTTACCACCTCCTGCACCTGCTTCGCCGCTTGTTCCGATCAGTACTAGTGGTATGTGCTGTGTGTGATATCTACAGAGTGCAGAGAGAGCGCTTCACATTCTGGAGAACCCCTGAAGAACATCTTGTTTGTCGGAAGGCAACGAGCCGCTTCGAGCCAGTGGCAACCAGCTGACGTTTCACTGAAGCGTCAAGAGATAAAATAATAATAATAAGAAAAAAACAGGGAGGCTGGAATGACTTCCTGTTTCGTTGTATTAGCAAGAATTTACAAGCAAACGCTGAAAGATAAAAGACAGTGGGAAGATACCGTACGGTACCTTGAACAATGCTTTGTGTTTTGGAGTACCGTGAAAAAACAGAGTTCAGAAAAATGTCCACAAAAAGACGACTGACCGAACAATCTCAACTTCAGTCTGTTAAATAAATACTGAAGGAAGAACATCACTGCTGCAGTTAAATACATCTCACCAAACCGTAATCAACAGATGATTCACACAGCCTTACCGCATCCTGTAGTACAGACTCTTTTATATACATTAAACATACAGTTAATAATATACACACACTGGTTTAAAAGTACAGAAATCGTACTGTAAGATGAATCGAGTTTATCCTATGTGCTTAAACCTGGAGTGTGTTCCTAAGGAATTCCTTCCGCTGCTAAAATGGAGTGAGTTTTCTTCTTATTTAGGTGCTTTGGTACAGTCGCACACTTTTTAACATGCAGATTCTTCAAATAGTTTGTTTGTAATTTACATTTCTTCACAAGAGGCTAAACTACACAGTCAGTGTCCGTCTACCATCTGTAAGCTTTTATTTTTTCCTAGAAATCTACCGTTTTTCACCTAAAATTAAAGGCTGATAAATACACAGATGAGCTGCTGTCTGTGTGTCGTTTTCCTTCTTACATACTTTACATTTGAGCATAAATATTGCACATTCATTTTATATTTCATATTAATATGTAATAAAAAAAGAGCAATGTAAAGGTAACTACCTCTATGGTCAAAGGAATGGCATGTTTAGCTGCACCAACAACAGCAATCAAATGCTAACGATGTAACTTTTCCTCCCTCAATAAGTGAAGTTCCCTTGGAAACATCTGTGTGACTACAGGCCAGATGTGGCAGGGTTAGTGCCAGTCAGTGGACAATAAGTCTTATTGCGTGGAAATCCTTGACCAACACCTTTTGTTTTGTTTTTTTTGCCACTGACCTTTGACCCTGGTCCAAAAGCAGAAAGCCGGGAATGAAAACTCACATAAGTAAACGTGCGCTCAAATGAGCAAAATTTGGCTCACCGGATAATAAAGGGTGAAAATGATACAGCTAAACACATCTCAACAGTACAATTAGAATAAACAACAACAGAATAAAAATTCAAAATAAGAATTTATAAGAAATAAAACCTCAACCAGTAACAGTAAGAAAACATTTCAAATAAAAAAAAAGTCTTAATGCTCAATCTCCCATGGCTTTGCAGCTCGGATTCATCACGCAGAATCCGGTTCCGCTGCTAGTCAACCAAACCAAAAGGAGGCTTTGCAACGCACATAGAAAGAAAAATAACATTAAATAAATCAGAAGATACGAAAGATCCCTGCAAAGATTCCAACCTGAAAGTTACTTTGGGTCCCAGAGGCTCAGACTACCTGCTGTCAGGTATCTGCATCACGCGTCAACAACCGAGCTGTGGAAGGCGGAATGTTCTGGTGGGGAGTGGGGGGGGGGGGGGGGG
>SSNP01000021.1:1534977-1550080 GCA_006937955.1 Pachypanchax playfairii
GGGGGGGGGGGGGGGGGGGGGGGGGGGGGTTGTTAGCAGTTATCTTATTCTGACATTCCTTTCACTCTGAATCATGAAAACTTTTAAGTGCTGCACTGGTAGTCGTAGCAACCCAGAGGGAATGCGTCAGGCTCAGTTTTCTGCCTCTTCCTGTCTCCCCTTGTTAGAATGAAGCAGGTTACAGAGAAGCTGGAGGTGAAAGTCTCTGGATGAGTATCTGAAATAACGTGTGTTACTTGTAACTGGAAGCTTTATGAAGTAGTCCTGGTTAGCTCATTGTGAATATGTTCAGGTGCTATTTGTTGTATGGAGTGTATCTTTGTTATTTCCCCCCGTACATCCTCTCTATGTCTTCCTGGTAGTGCGTTTTCAGCTCCTTGCGTTTTAGTTTGAACGCATCGGTCACCAAGCCGGTCTCTGGTGTCCACGCTTCAGCGCTCAGGCGGATCTTCTTGGGAATCTCGAACCGCTCCAGTTTACCTGGTTGGTGTGGAGCAGAAACTCAAATCAGCATGACAAAAACATCCATCAGCTGTCTGACACGCTGTTTGTTAACAGTGGTACTGTACCTGACATGGCAGCCTCAGTGATGATACGCAGGACTTCTTTCTCCATCTTGGGATTGTTACAGATTTCTTCCCATGTGCCCTTGATTTGAATCTGCTCTGCTAGAGCCATTAGCTGTTTGTGGTTGGGCACCACGAAGCTGATCACATATGACTGGTCACTAAAAAAATAAAAAGATTCAGGAGTACATTAAATAACTCTTCTCTGTGCAAAGAGAAATAACCAAACCAAAGACAAAAAAGGGCGGGGCTTTACCTGTTGGCGTAGGCACAGATGTTGTCTACAAGAGGGCAGTTCTTCAGAACAGCCTCTACTTTTCCAAGAGAGACATATTCTCCTGCCTGCAGTTTCACCAGGTCTTTCTTACGGTCTGCAGGAGGAAAACAGACGATTAGAGATTCAACTCGTGCATCACCTGAACACACGTACGCAGTCAGCGGCTTTCATACCGATGATCTTGAGGCATCCATCAGGATGGAACTCTCCGATGTCCCCGGTGCAAAACCACCGCTGGCCATTTTTATCCACAAAAAAGTCCTCGTGGTTCTTGCCGTTGCTTTTATAGTAACCCATCGTCACATTGGGCCCGCCCATTAAAATCTCCCCTCGTGGGTGAGGCTTGTCTGTGCTGTAGTAACCACCTGCAGAGCAGAGAACTGGTTGGTTTTTATGGTCTGGTTTCTCTACAGACTGATTTGCTTCTCCTCTACTCACCCTCTTCCCAGTCCTTCAGAGAGATCTCAGAGCAAACCAGTGGAGCACCGACACGCCCCGTGCTGTAGTCCCAAACTGAAAATCCCAGTAAAAGAACATAAAACCTAAACAGTCTTTTTATAATTGCTTCTCTAAAGAGCAGTTAAAACCCTCTTACTCTCACTGATGGTGCCGGCTCCGCAGGTCTCCGTCAAGCCGTAGCCCTGCCCAACGGGACAGCACATACAGATGTTCATGAAGCGCTGTGTTGCAGCCGAGAGAGGAGCTCCGCCTGAAAGCAGCACCCGCGTGTTGCCTCCCAAGAGGGCCCGCACTCGTTTGAAAACCAGACTGAAGGGAAGGAGACGATACGTCAAGCTCATTTATCATATAATAGTTTTAACTGATCCTCAAAGCAGATATCTATATTTCTACTGACACGAGTTTAAATCGAACATTTCAAATATCTGGAGTGTTTTCTGTTTATCAGAAATACAAGGAGAAACTCCCATTTCAGATATCACAAATCAAATCCAGACTTCAGAAATAAAACCACAGAACAATCTGATGTGTGATGTGTTTACCTGTCACACAGAGGCGTGCTGTAGCCTTTGGAGATCTGCTCCATCTTGTAGTTGTAAGCCAGCACGAAGAGTGTTTTCTGGAGGGTGCTCATCTCCTCTACTTTGGTCATTACGTTTTTGTAGATTCGGTCCATGATCTCCTACTCACACAGCAGATAAACAGAGTCAACACTGAACATGAACGGGTTTATTTAGAACTTCGGCTTTTTGGAACACACTGAAAGGACTTACTGGTACAGCAGCCATGAGGGTGGGTTTCAGCACACTGGTGTCTCCTTTACTGCCCTTCTTGATCTTAGAGGACTGGGAAAGTGAAACAACAGTGATTATGTAAATCTGACAGGATTTCGGGTAGAAAGTGAAGACTTGGTTTGTATTTTCTATGTTTGCAGACTCACCTGATCAGCTAGAGTCTGAGGGGAGGAATATCCGATGCGACATCCATGAGAGATGCAAACCAGTTCAGCGCTGAGTTCTAAAACATGGGCCAATGGCAGGTAGCCAATATAGGTGTCTGTCTCACTGCCAGCACAAAAAAATATAAATCAACTACCTGGACAAACAACAAAAACTACAACCCCCCTCCCCCACATAGTTGTAGCAAATAGTTTGAAAATCACTGTAATCAGAGAGAGAAACATGACACGGCAGATTCTAAGTGCTAGAATGGAATAAAAATCTGAGAGGAAGTGTCACAGAGTGAGCCGTGAAAGTGATCTGCGTACTTGAGGTTAGGGATTCGCTCGGCCATGCCTGCAATGCCAGCAATGAGGTTGCCATGGGAGATCATGACACCCTTGGGAATGCCTGTGGAGCCACTGGTGTACATGATGACGGCGATGTCCGTGGGCTCGGGCTTTCTGCGCTCTACTGTAACTGCAGAGCATACGGGTGATGGTTGGAGTGGAAATATGCCAAACAACATGTGTATTATTAAAAAATAAACAAAAAGAATGAGAAGTAGCAGATGCGACCCTTTGTTAAAGCACACACCGACTGCCTGGTTCTAGTACAGACACGTCAAAACCAGAAGACTCCATTCAACGTAGTTAGTGTGCTTTTCTCCCTCAAAAGTCAGATTTAGTGAAAAATACAAACACACAAATGTTTCTGTGTCAGATCCGTCCAGCTGATTTTACTACGTAGCAGCTGGAACTGACTGCAGTCCTGTCAGGGTGGTTTAGACGATGTGTGGTGTGAATATAAACACAACTGTAAATACATGAACCCACGTTCACACACAGGAAGACACTGAAACTATCTGATCAGATTATTATCAAGACTGAAGTGGATCAATGAAGAAAATACAAAGTAGAAAACTCACTGTGCAAATTAACATGCTTTGCAGGGCAAATCACATAGAAACATGCCATGCTGAAGGTTGATGGTTAGAAAATCTTCTGCTGTCTCACATATAGTTACTGTGACTTATGGGTCAGAAGAGCCTATGACTCTTAAACTGACCACCGATCACTGCAGGTAAGACAGGAACTAGATATGTAGACTTAACGCGACCCACTTACATACAGAAGAATTCTTTAAAAGCCCTTTAATTAAGTCTTTTCCAATTATTCTTAATTTCTAGGATCATTTTTAGTACATGATTTCTTTTTTGTTCTCTGAAACATGGCTGGTGTGATTTTTAAGAACCATCATGATTTTCTAGTCCCCTTCATTTTCATTAAAAGTTGAAAACTGTTATCAAGGCCACAGCTCATTTGTTAAGTGATGATTTGCTGAATATGTCACGCTCTGCACATCGCTCTAATTACACACCAGGCTTTGTGTTAGACCTGCATCGGTGTACTTCAATGTTCCCGACTAAATTAGAAACAGTTTTCATCACAACGCACAGATACTCACTGTTATCAGGTTTGGATCCCAGCTCCTTCACGGCGTCCATGGTGTAGATCATGATCCCCCGGGGAAAGTCGGACCAGGTTGTGGGTTTACTGTCCATTACAATAATATACTGTAGCCTCGGAACGTCACAAAGGATTGCCTGGTGAGGAGAGATGAATGAAGGCAGGGACGAGGAAGGAGAAACAAGGAGATAAAAAAAAAAAGTCAATAAGCAAATTAAGCTGAGCTTCTTATGGAGGCTTAATGCTGCACAGAGAACAATCAGTCATCATTTACATAACAGACAGACAAAAAAACCAAAACAATGCTGCACCTTAAGGCGACTCTGAAGCAGGTCCTTGCTAGTGATGATGTGTGTGACTTCGGTCTCATTCAGGCCGTGTGCGATGGCTTTGGGTCCGAGAGTGGCGTACAGCGTGACAACTGCAAATCAGTTACAGTTTAGCTGCTTAATGTTGCTGCTGACAGATAAAAAAAAAACAAACAAGTATCTATGTCTGCTCTTTAAAACTTACGTGGGAAATTGTACATGAAGCAGGCTTGTGCTGCCACAACCCACTCTGCTCTGGTCTCACAGATGATGGCGATGTTGTAGAAAGGCTTCTGACCGAGGGCTGTCAGACCACTACCAAAACACTTTGCTGCATGGTAGGCCTCCTGATATGAGAGCCAGTTGTACTTCCCAAGAATCACCTGGACAGGAAATGCAGAGATACACAAGGTGATCAGTATTACATGCACATACTAACAGGAATACAACAGATACATGCAGCTTCACAGCATCTTCCCAGAAACTGTTTTAGTCAAGAGGAGAATTCTAATATTCAGAATATGTTTATGTTTTTATTACAGGTAAATTGGAAACTGAAGAAACGCGTAAATGACTCATGCTGGTACGAGTCATACGTCATCACTCACATACAGTCAGTTACTGCCACCTGCAGGGCTTTCGCTGTCATTCGGGAAAAATCTGAAACCCTGCCGCCTTTTCCTGCACTACTCGCTCTGAAAACCGTATCAGGACTCCATTTGTCAGCTTCAAACAGATGTCATGACAGGAAATGCTCTTCCATTTGATTTCATCCTTGCAACAGATCAATCATTTAACAAAACTAAGTCTCTCACCTTTTTAAAAACTTTGCCGTTGGGCTGAAGTTCATCCTCCTCACTAAGGATCTCCCTGGTGCCCAGACAGTCTCTCTCTGGAAACCTCTCAGCAGCATACGCAAACATTCTGTCCAGCGTGTCCACTTTAGGGTTCAGCCATGCTACCAACTTCTCTTGGCTACTGATGGCCCTGTACGGTCCTGCTGGGTGTCCGCTGATTGAGCGCGCCTTGATCCGGCGGGCTCGCTCCAGGTTGGTCCCAGTTCCTGAGAAGAAGTACCAAGGTATGAAGGTGATGACGGAGTAGACCCAGACCACAGAGCGGAAAACCTGCAGGAGCAGTGGGTTGATGTCCTCCTTCAACTTCATCTTTGAGGATGAAGTTCAATCTGTAGATAAATCGAGCCGAACTGGTCAGCCGAATGTTCTGATCGGAGGCCGTGGATATTTTCTGGAGGCAATCTGCAAAACAGAGAATAAATAGGACATTTTATAGGCCGTGTCTGCATTGGGAATGAATCAGCATCTTTTGAATCACAGCGTTGCAGTAAATATGACATATGAGTAACAGCGTCCTTGTAAGTAAATCCCTGTTTGAATGAAGACCAACTCTGCCTATTCTTAGGACAGTTTTTAGTCAGCACTCTGTGTTCCAGCAGACGTTCTGCCCCCGCCTTACGCGCGTGTGAAGGAACTATTGCGTCCTCTGAAAACAATTCAGATCTTTGCATCACTTATTTCTATCTGTTCTATAGAAAGAGATAATCCAGGTCTGAACAAGGTCTCTGGAATCTTTGGTTCACTGTGCAGTTTACAACATCGCACCATGTGCTGTTACTGCTCTAAGTGGTTTGACCAGGCTGGCACGCTTTAAGTTGTTAATGCTTTTAGTTGTTTGGATGGATGACAAAAACCTTGGGATGACTTCGGATTGTCTCGAGAGTTTGCAACCTCCGAGCACGACCGTGTTATAAAAAGGAGCAGTGATTCATTCTGTGGCTCGGCCTGCTGATGTGATGGTAATACCAACCTGAAGAAGAGGGCCGCTCGGAGCCGCATGTCACAGATCTCACCAACCTGTGAGATGCAGTGCACTACACTCTGATCCATGACATTACTGGCAGTGCAATGATACGCCGCTAAGGTGATGTTTGTAGTTTCAGTACAGAGGGATAACAGCCTGTCACTTAAGTGAGGCTAATATTAGCAGCATGTGTTTATTTTAATGTACAACTAAAGAGAAATGATTCAGAGTGCATACAGTGAGGCTTGTAACCACATCCATTAATAAATTATGTAAACAATACGGTGCTCAGGGCTATGACTGATCCCAAATTTCAATGTATTTGGATTTTAAAAGGACAAACTTTATGTCAGTTTTTGGTCAAATGTTTTGAGAACTATTTATTTTATTTAGGTGGATATTTAACAAATGTTGAATTCAGAAACAGACGAGTTCCAGGAGACGGTGTTTAGTTGTGTTTGTTAAGCCACTTAAGTCAGACCATAAGACTGAACCAGAGTTGTGTTGGCACATAACAGACAACTTTAAAAAAACACAACTTTTTTTCTCATGTCGTTAATTGAATCTCTGGGAAAACGAAACAAAGAGAACAGTTTGACAGACATAAAGCAGGAGATTAGTGCCAAAAAGAAGGTCCACAGACAGCTACTAATGCCAACAGTAGATGTTTAATCCTGAGTCAGGATTTAACCCAAACATTTTCTGTTGGCTTGCTTTCTCATTATTTAAGTGTGCACACACACACACACAAAAGTGTGTTTTGCTATCCTTATGGGGACCGTCCATTGACTTCCATTGATTTTAGTAACTAGATTTATACCTAACCCAAACCCTTTTACTAATCTTAACCATTACTGATCTATAACTAACCCTAAGACTAACTAAAACTCTATTCACACCATACCTATAAACCTAACCCCTAACCCTAAAAAGGGGATTCCCCCCCATGGGGACCAGGCTTCGGTCCCCACAAGAACCCTCGGACCCCAGAAAGATAGTAAAAGTCAGGAAACGGGTCCCCAGGAGGTCAGAAATACAAACCCACACACACACACACACACACACACACACACACAGTTTGCTGTTGAAATCAGATAAAACAACTGGACTGATGATGAAGTTTGAAGGTAGACTATGAAAGACCTACAGAACGCCTGGAGAACACCTCATGAATTAAGGTCTGGCTCCAACACAGCAAAAAAACTTGTATTAATCCTCCATTTTGTAATTTACTCCAGAAACATGTTACTGAAGGCTCAGAGGGTTCCAAACCAGAACCACAACCTCCACTTCCTCTCCTTTTATTCCTTTTATTCTATGATACACCACTGCACAGGTTAAACATGTCGCACTTGTTTTGCTGTAACTCACATTCCACAACTAACTGACACAATTATACTAAACGTGGGAAGATCAAACAAGCATCGAGTACAGCCAAGACAGTAAAATCTCCCACCAGGTTGGTCTGACACTGGCATTTCAAGTTTAAGTCCTTATAGATCCTGCAAAGAAAGAAGTCAACACTCCTTTTCTCTAGTCAGAATGTAAATCTTTTTCACACAGAGCAGTTAAAAGGTGATGGACGGTTACAGTGACTCACTGAGGTTTAGAAATAACCTTTCACCTCCGTTGTAAATGACAACTTGACTAGCTGATACCAGTTTATCATGTGGTGCAAACTAACAAAAGATGCAAATGCTTATTGTGGCAACAGCCCCCAAAAACAAATGAATGAACATTCAGCACCAGCACGCTAAGCGAGATGGTTTCACTGAGTGAAAGTCTGTTGTTTACTTTAATAAAAGGTTCCCAACCCTTTCAATAAAAAGATCATAACCATGATTTTAATGCATCATTAAAATTAATGTTGCAGATGAGATACTGAGAGATTCAAAGGCAGCTTGACTTCAAACATCATCACACATCAGATATAAACAGATAATATCATATCGATCATTGTTGCGTTGCATATAGAACACTTACTAACAAACTTTAATGATGTAAATAATTGCCTTATTATATTGTTAAAACTGATCTTCTTAATCAAGCATCGTCATATCAAGCTGTTTATTATTAGTAGAATGTGGTAAAAAGGACCAATTTTCACCTTATTTTCATTGATATTATCAAATAATATTTTAAACGATGATATTTAGCTTCTTCTGCCAAAAAGTACTAATTAGTAGAATTTGATACTGGTGTCATTTAGGTTCTTCGTTGAACGAGATTATGTTACAACCGCAGCATCGTTCTGTTTGGTCCTGCGTTATCAGGACGTCACTGAGTCTCCGGTGCTCACGTGCAGTTTCTCAAACGGTACCGAATCGAAGATGATTAGCAGTTAGCGGATTGTAGACAGTCACTAGCAGCTTAGCGGTGAAGCCGTCGTATAAGATAACCGTTGTGGCAGTAACACAAAACATACGTATTGATTAAACAAATTTAAATAAAATAAATAAATAAAAACACAAATATTTAAACCAAGCTGTACACACATTACTGTCGTAATAAAGGCGACGTGCGGGGCCAATTAGCAAACCGGTGGCTAACGATCATCTCCTAGCAGCAACATCTGCAGCGCGAGCGGTCATACAGCAACATTCTCACCTCTTCTTCTCCGCCTCGGTCCCGGTTCTCCGGTATATGGACTCTGGTAAACCTCTGTTTAGAACCCCAGCTTTGACACAATATTGATATGAACTATTATAACCGGAATTTTGGAAATTAATCACTCCTGAAAGCGTGCTGTAAAAAAAGGAAATAAAAATAACGTAAATCTGTGAATTGCCGGGCCACGGATGCTAGCCCGGAAGCCGTGGATTTACGTCACAGTGTTTCTCCGTCAGTGATTGGAGCTTCGGAGGTGGCGCGTGCTTGGGGCAGAGGGAACGTCAGTGAGGTTACTAGCGGTCATCATTCATTCGGAAGTTCTCAGTGCTGTGTCGGTGAGTCGCAGCAACTGCTGTGATGTCAGTACAGTAAAAACATTCAAACTGTCGCGTTTTGTTGCTTTTTTCTTGTAAAGTCCTCTTACAGACAAACTGTTAATAACCCATAATTACATTTAATTGTTATGTTACTAGGTCTGAATGTAAAACATTGTTTACCTTCAGTCATTCAGAATATAAACTGTAAACTGTCAAAATATACACTGTATTATGACTACTTTTAACATACTGTGTATCAATGAAAGCAAAAGGGTGCCCCAAGAAGACATCCCAAGGAGCCCCAAGATCCAGCATGCCACCCGTCCTCCATTGTTTAGGGTCAGGCCAGGACTGGATGACCTAGGGGCCCAGAAATTTGCCCTACCAGAGACTAGATGCCCGCCTATGCCAAAAAAGCCAGACCCAACCCAGGCAGCTCCAACAGGGTGGGCACAGACACTTGGCAGCACCCTGACACCCCACATAGGTTTGAGGGAAGGACATGATGTAGCCCCCCCAGAGGGGCAGGCCAGGAGTGAAAATAGGGTAGGAACCCCCACCCACCCTCAGACCAACCCCAGGACCACAGGCAGTCTGAACCATCCAAGATCTCTATTGTCTGAAACATTTGTTTCTGTTTCATAGGAATGCATTTTGGATTTTTAGTTCTCTCTCGCATTCTTTATTTTGTACACCAGGGGGCGTCCGTTTGCATGTCTGTCCTGCCAGCTCGCACTCTTTCCTGGTGTTTCTACTGTTTTTCAGGAAAGACCCGACAGTTTGTATATATGACAGAAGCAGATGACGGGGGTAAGTTGTGTTTGACCCTTTGACCCCAGTCATGGAGCTCATGTCACTTGTCTCTGGAGGTTTGGAGGTTTTTATGCCATATGCTTTTGCACATCTCTTCCCACAAATGCATAGTCAAACACACACCTTAGAATGCCTTACTTACTACACACACACAGAAGCTTGTACACATGTGTATATCCATGCATGTGATCACATGACGAGCCAAAGTGTGTACTGAGGGGTGATAATCGCTTCCTCAGGCTAATGTCTTTGAGGTCACAATGGGATACGAACCATCAGAGGGCAGATGTTACAAGTAAAAGGAACACTTTCATCTTCTCTGTGAAATATGTGTGTCCAATCTGATAATGAGACAAAGACACACTTTGCACATACTTAAGGCAAGTTGCAGGAAGAAGGAAAATTGATCCTGAAAGTGTCTTTTTCTGAGTTTTGACTGTGGATGGTGGCTAATGACAGCTTCCATGGGACCAACCTGAATCAATATCTATGTTTTATGTGCCTTTGAGGGGAAATTTCTTTCATTCATTTATTTTTTGTGTTTTTTTTCTTTCATTTTTTTCATTAAATGTTTGGGTTGACTGGATGGATCACCTTGTGTGCGATGAAAGTATACATCCCTTCACGGAAATTCACTTTTCAGTTTTTGCAAAGACTTATAAAGAACAGAAACATATACTCATGTTTTATTCTTTCAACAGGTTCACCGATACGTTTCTGACCCCTTGTTGGAGTTTTTTAGCATCCTGTTGGACTTATTGAGGGAAAAATTAAAGGATGGGGGGTGGGTTGATGGGGAGTGGGGCAGTTTTGTGGGGATTAGAGGAACAAAAGGTTCCTTCTCTGTCATCAAAGAGGATCTTCTCTCAACTCATCCCCTTTTCTGTAGAGACGGCTTTTTCCTTTTGAGGAATGGAAGAGATGGCTGGAGGGAGGAGGAAGGGTGGGAGACAACAGGGTGAGTTTGATGGTAGGGGATGCAGATTTCAAAGTAATCTTTAACTTTAAGCCCTACAGTCCCCATGACATGAGACCCTTTGCCCCAGACACAGTGCTGCCTATATTGTACTCAGCGGAAACCTGCCACCCCTTCCTTTTTCTCCTCAGAGTTTTGTCATGGTGGCATTTAAGTGGCATTACTCACAGACCAAATGATGGGATTCTTTTGAAAAACTTAAAAGGGTTGGATTTTAGCCACAGAGACCACTGTCGCCTCTTAGAACAACACTGGGTGGGTATAAATGCCTGCTGTGTGACTGGGATCCAACACAACAGAGACATCATCTTGACCATAACACTCTGAGTCCAGACTGTTGGCTGCATTGTTATTCTCATCTATATTTTATAAATTGTTAAATTATGGTTTGGGATTGTAAATTTGAACATGTAATTAACAATCGTCATCCTCTCCAGCGATGTAAAACAAACTAAAAGTCTTCAGATGATTTAAGACCCAATGGGAGGTCATCTGCACTGCCATTGTTTTGTGCCTTTACAGCACTATTTATGCAAGCCCTCAATCCCAGAGTTATTTCTCATTTTGTGAGGGCTGACGTCCCCTCAGGGTTATAGATTTGTGATCCCCCACTGACTTGATGCACTTCTGGGAGTCAGTTAAATCACACAGATGCAGTCCTCAGGTAAAACAGGTTTAATAAGTGACATAACAAGTTGTTCTGACGGAAATCAGTTTGACAGACACATTTAGTTTAAAACATGAGCGAACGTGGTTGTAGTTTCCATGAGTTCCAAATGATCTGTGATGAATGTTAGCAAAACAGTTCATGTACTTTTTATCGACACGCTGGAATTATAACCACTAAATGCAAAACCTTTTTTTTTTTTTTTGCATAAGATGAAGCCTATTTCATCTTATATCATCAAAATTTCAAAATGGTTTTTAATTAAACAAAGATCGGGTTGGGAGTGAGTCTTTGCCTCTAGTGGAGGAGCTTGAGTATCTTGGTAACTGGTTCACTAGTGATTGCACTTGATAGACTGATGGATTGGAGGCTAGTAATGAGGGCATTGCTCTGGTCTGTCGTAGTGAAGGAGCTGAGCTGACAGGCAAAGCTCTGGTTTTACTGGTCTGTCCATGTCCCAACCCTCACCTGGTCATGAGCTCTGGATCATAACCAAAACAAAAAATCTTACAAGAAGCTGTAAGGTGGTCGGTCTCAGCCTCAGGGATCAGGAGCTCATCTGATGGGAGAAGCAGAGCTTGCGCTCCTCCCCACTGACAGGAGTCAGCTGAAACTGTTCAGGACTAGACTTGCACCAGTCTTCTGATGGGGACTTCTGCATATCTCTGAGGTTGTGTTGTTGTTAATATAGTTAGTTATTTACGTTTGTGTAGGTTCTCATTCGTCCAGGACATCCAGGACGTCCAGGACGTAGTCATCTTGTAAATCCTTATTCCAGAACTGAAGAAGCCTTTTGGATGAAAGGCAAAATGTTTTCAAGAAAAACACAACAGTCCAGTTGTTTTTATTTACCTTTTACAAGATAGTTAGTTATTGATTTAACAGTTTGGTTTTTAGTTTTTGAACAAGATAAATTGAACTGTTCCATGTTTATGGATGAAAATAAGCACCTGCTGATCTGATTTTAGATCACCGTCTGGGTTCAGGATTTTATTTGAAGGATTCTTTATTATTGTGAAATCACAGTTCAAAGAACCTTTTGCTGTTGTGAAACTAAGTTATTCTTAATATTTTTCATTTACATCCACAACTGAAAGAGTTTAGTGATAATTTACAGACAGCATCAGTTCTCTCACACTGGGTACAGCCAACATTATAGATCCAGAAAGTGCTCGTGCACTTATGAAATATTCAGTGCTGTTATATAACAGAACTCTGGTTCATCTGTTTGTTGATAAAATAATTCAAAGTGTTTTGAATGTAGGAAGTTTTCAGGGTTACAAATACCCTACATTTAAGGACCAGGTGATTAGATTTTGGGTGTGATCCAGATCCAGGAATTATTTGAATAACTCTTTAGTTTTGTGAGATCATGTTACAGGTGAAGGAGGAGGTCTCTGCACTCTGAGGGCTTTCTAGTTTGCATCATGTTCAGATTATTAAAATGTTACACAATCATATTTTATATTCCACAGATTTAAACCAAAAGTTGGATGAAATAATTTATTTCGTTCCTAAACTTTCCACTTAAACTGACTTTCTTGACGAAGAGCAAAACATGTTGAACTTAAATGCCTTGTTGTTTTTTTTTTATTACGTCTCTCCTTTCGCTGTCTTCCACTGCTGTGGCCTGCAAAGCAGCGCCAAACCATGATGGAAATCAACCAGGTTTTCCTGTGGGCTGTCTCAGCTTCATGATATCTGTAATGGTTCTTTGCTCAGTTCAGCATGTCGCTGCTGCAGATTTGTCCGCATCAGTGACACAGAAATTAAACCCAGTTGTCTCCTCTTTAATGTGTTATTTACTTTTTTGCATATTTTTTGGTCAGTGTTTTGTTGCTTTTGCATTAGTTTTATGAAGAGCTCTGGTTGATTCTAATTGTTTTGTATATATTAAAAAGCAACATTCCTGAGATCTCTTCACTAGGCCACTTAACCTATAAACAAACAAACAAACAAACGAACCAACAAACAACAACAAAGATTTTCATGAAGGAAACAATAGCTATAGTTTATTCGGGCAACTTTTGGCTCAATTTAGTTATTTTAATTACTTTGATTATTTTAATAATGCATTAGGATCTAAACACGTTTTTGCATTCATGTGTAATCCAGCATCATTCAGCTAAGCAGGCATCAGTTTTCTTAATCAAACAGTTTATAAACCCAAGTTTATAGTAGAAACACAGAGAGATTACATTAAATTAGATGTAGGAGAATTTAGATTTTGACTTTCAGGTCGATACTTCAACATACACATCAACCACGTCAGAATGAGAGAAAACGGGGCAAGAACGCTGGCGATGAGGAGGCAGATCGGGCCGACGTGCGACCCGGTGTGGTGGAAGTTATGCACGAAGACGAGGCCCACAAATACGAGAACCACCGTGGAGAAGGAGGACACGAGGGCGCACGCACAGCCCGTGTTGAACGCGACGTGTTTGCAGGTCTCACACCGGGAGGTCGCAGAAGAGACCGACGGACCCGTCTGCTGTTCCGTCTTTAAAGAGTTTACATGCTGATTCTTTTTAAGCAGACGCAGTTCGGACAGACAGCTGTTGTTCGGGAGGTTTTGAACGTTGTACTCCCGAACCGGAGTTCGGTGGCGACACACCGGACAACCGATTCTCCATCCTCCACCTTCACGGGAGTGCAGAGCTTCGAGACACTCCTGGCAAAACGTGTGAGAGCAGCTCAGCAGTTTGGGGATGTGACGATCCAAGTCGAAGTCGTTGTAGCATATTTTACACTCGTATTCTTCTCCGTCGGTGGTAAACGAGTCCGTGTCTGCGGCAGGCAGAGCGACAACAGAACCGCTTATTCCGTCATTCACCGAACCCGCCATCGTTCACTCCCGTTAAACTGCTTGAAATCAGCTGTGTTTTATTAAACCCGTCATTTAACTGCCATTTAAAAATGTTCTGAAAGACACATTCTCAGTCCAGGTCGCGGTTCAGTATCCATCCGGTTTGCCGCGCATCCGCAGTTTCAGCAGGATTTTGTTTACCTGAACCGAACATTTAACCCTCAGAAAGACAGAAAAAACCCAATTCCCTGGTTTGAATTGATTTTCCAGTCCGTTCTCTGTCACCTGGTTCATGTCACAGCCTGGGTCACGCGCGCGCGGTGGCCCGTGTAATTAGAACCTGACACGTACAGTGACAGCGAGGAGCGGAAGTGTCGCTTTGAATTTCAGCACCACGAGCTGTGGACAGCGCCAAGCAGGACAATCAGGGATGACACCTTGAGATGCAGCTCATCACGAACCCTCTGAGATTTCTGTTTAAACTCACCAAATTACCCGTTTAGTTCAAGACAAGCATGTGAAAAGCCCCTTTTAGTGCCCCCCCATCCCCATATTTCACTTCCATTTCTAATATAATTACGAAGCTTATCTGCAATAAATTAATTTGATTTCTATGTTATATATTTTTTATTGTCACAAATGGTTGAGGTTAGGTCAGATTGCTTTATAATGTCGTGGTTGACTGACTGCATGAGCACTGTGCACGTAGACTCAATTTACTGCGTTTGCTAAATTAAGTAATTTAATTAGAGTAATAAAACATGTAATCTAGATGCTTTTGAAATATCTAAAAAAATGGACATTAAAAATACTGGACCTCAGACTAAAATAAATAATTCCTCACATTTCTGAGCTCTGCAAAAACTATTTTTTTTTTCTATTTCAAAACAGAGTCTTTACACAAAAATAGAGCACATATTGCATTGTACGCATTTACATTTATTAGACTAGAAATAACCATGTGAACAATGCTGTAACAAATGTACTGGAATTTAGTACGGTTCACTGCAAGGGAAAAAAAACCCCGATAGATAGATAGATAGATAGATAGATAGATAGATAGATAGATAGATAGA
>SSNP01000021.1:1550090-1591594 GCA_006937955.1 Pachypanchax playfairii
TGGGATTCTTTTGAAAAACTTAAAAGGGTTGGATTTTAGCCACAGAGACCACTGTCGCCTCTTAGAACAACACTGGGTGGGTATAAATGCCTGCTGTGTGACTGGGATCCAACACAACAGAGACATCATCTTGACCATAACACTCTGAGTCCAGACTGTTGGCTGCATTGTTATTCTCATCTATATTTTATAAATTGTTAAATTATGGTTTGGGATTGTAAATTTGAACATGTAATTAACAATCGTCATCCTCTCCAGCGATGTAAAACAAACTAAAAGTCTTCAGATGATTTAAGACCCAATGGGAGGTCATCTGCACTGCCATTGTTTTGTGCCTTTACAGCACTATTTATGCAAGCCCTCAATCCCAGAGTTATTTCTCATTTTGTGAGGGCTGACGTCCCCTCAGGGTTATAGATTTGTGATCCCCCACTGACTTGATGCACTTCTGGGAGTCAGTTAAATCACACAGATGCAGTCCTCAGGTAAAACAGGTTTAATAAGTGACATAACAAGTTGTTCTGACGGAAATCAGTTTGACAGACACATTTAGTTTAAAACATGAGCGAACGTGGTTGTAGTTTCCATGAGTTCCAAATGATCTGTGATGAATGTTAGCAAAACAGTTCATGTACTTTTTATCGACACGCTGGAATTATAACCACTAAATGCAAAACCTTTTTTTTTTTTTTTGCATAAGATGAAGCCTATTTCATCTTATATCATCAAAATTTCAAAATGGTTTTTAATTAAACAAAGATCGGGTTGGGAGTGAGTCTTTGCCTCTAGTGGAGGAGCTTGAGTATCTTGGTAACTGGTTCACTAGTGATTGCACTTGATAGACTGATGGATTGGAGGCTAGTAATGAGGGCATTGCTCTGGTCTGTCGTAGTGAAGGAGCTGAGCTGACAGGCAAAGCTCTGGTTTTACTGGTCTGTCCATGTCCCAACCCTCACCTGGTCATGAGCTCTGGATCATAACCAAAACAAAAAATCTTACAAGAAGCTGTAAGGTGGTCGGTCTCAGCCTCAGGGATCAGGAGCTCATCTGATGGGAGAAGCAGAGCTTGCGCTCCTCCCCACTGACAGGAGTCAGCTGAAACTGTTCAGGACTAGACTTGCACCAGTCTTCTGATGGGGACTTCTGCATATCTCTGAGGTTGTGTTGTTGTTAATATAGTTAGTTATTTACGTTTGTGTAGGTTCTCATTCGTCCAGGACATCCAGGACGTCCAGGACGTAGTCATCTTGTAAATCCTTATTCCAGAACTGAAGAAGCCTTTTGGATGAAAGGCAAAATGTTTTCAAGAAAAACACAACAGTCCAGTTGTTTTTATTTACCTTTTACAAGATAGTTAGTTATTGATTTAACAGTTTGGTTTTTAGTTTTTGAACAAGATAAATTGAACTGTTCCATGTTTATGGATGAAAATAAGCACCTGCTGATCTGATTTTAGATCACCGTCTGGGTTCAGGATTTTATTTGAAGGATTCTTTATTATTGTGAAATCACAGTTCAAAGAACCTTTTGCTGTTGTGAAACTAAGTTATTCTTAATATTTTTCATTTACATCCACAACTGAAAGAGTTTAGTGATAATTTACAGACAGCATCAGTTCTCTCACACTGGGTACAGCCAACATTATAGATCCAGAAAGTGCTCGTGCACTTATGAAATATTCAGTGCTGTTATATAACAGAACTCTGGTTCATCTGTTTGTTGATAAAATAATTCAAAGTGTTTTGAATGTAGGAAGTTTTCAGGGTTACAAATACCCTACATTTAAGGACCAGGTGATTAGATTTTGGGTGTGATCCAGATCCAGGAATTATTTGAATAACTCTTTAGTTTTGTGAGATCATGTTACAGGTGAAGGAGGAGGTCTCTGCACTCTGAGGGCTTTCTAGTTTGCATCATGTTCAGATTATTAAAATGTTACACAATCATATTTTATATTCCACAGATTTAAACCAAAAGTTGGATGAAATAATTTATTTCGTTCCTAAACTTTCCACTTAAACTGACTTTCTTGACGAAGAGCAAAACATGTTGAACTTAAATGCCTTGTTGTTTTTTTTTTATTACGTCTCTCCTTTCGCTGTCTTCCACTGCTGTGGCCTGCAAAGCAGCGCCAAACCATGATGGAAATCAACCAGGTTTTCCTGTGGGCTGTCTCAGCTTCATGATATCTGTAATGGTTCTTTGCTCAGTTCAGCATGTCGCTGCTGCAGATTTGTCCGCATCAGTGACACAGAAATTAAACCCAGTTGTCTCCTCTTTAATGTGTTATTTACTTTTTTGCATATTTTTTGGTCAGTGTTTTGTTGCTTTTGCATTAGTTTTATGAAGAGCTCTGGTTGATTCTAATTGTTTTGTATATATTAAAAAGCAACATTCCTGAGATCTCTTCACTAGGCCACTTAACCTATAAACAAACAAACAAACAAACGAACCAACAAACAACAACAAAGATTTTCATGAAGGAAACAATAGCTATAGTTTATTCGGGCAACTTTTGGCTCAATTTAGTTATTTTAATTACTTTGATTATTTTAATAATGCATTAGGATCTAAACACGTTTTTGCATTCATGTGTAATCCAGCATCATTCAGCTAAGCAGGCATCAGTTTTCTTAATCAAACAGTTTATAAACCCAAGTTTATAGTAGAAACACAGAGAGATTACATTAAATTAGATGTAGGAGAATTTAGATTTTGACTTTCAGGTCGATACTTCAACATACACATCAACCACGTCAGAATGAGAGAAAACGGGGCAAGAACGCTGGCGATGAGGAGGCAGATCGGGCCGACGTGCGACCCGGTGTGGTGGAAGTTATGCACGAAGACGAGGCCCACAAATACGAGAACCACCGTGGAGAAGGAGGACACGAGGGCGCACGCACAGCCCGTGTTGAACGCGACGTGTTTGCAGGTCTCACACCGGGAGGTCGCAGAAGAGACCGACGGACCCGTCTGCTGTTCCGTCTTTAAAGAGTTTACATGCTGATTCTTTTTAAGCAGACGCAGTTCGGACAGACAGCTGTTGTTCGGGAGGTTTTGAACGTTGTACTCCCGAACCGGAGTTCGGTGGCGACACACCGGACAACCGATTCTCCATCCTCCACCTTCACGGGAGTGCAGAGCTTCGAGACACTCCTGGCAAAACGTGTGAGAGCAGCTCAGCAGTTTGGGGATGTGACGATCCAAGTCGAAGTCGTTGTAGCATATTTTACACTCGTATTCTTCTCCGTCGGTGGTAAACGAGTCCGTGTCTGCGGCAGGCAGAGCGACAACAGAACCGCTTATTCCGTCATTCACCGAACCCGCCATCGTTCACTCCCGTTAAACTGCTTGAAATCAGCTGTGTTTTATTAAACCCGTCATTTAACTGCCATTTAAAAATGTTCTGAAAGACACATTCTCAGTCCAGGTCGCGGTTCAGTATCCATCCGGTTTGCCGCGCATCCGCAGTTTCAGCAGGATTTTGTTTACCTGAACCGAACATTTAACCCTCAGAAAGACAGAAAAAACCCAATTCCCTGGTTTGAATTGATTTTCCAGTCCGTTCTCTGTCACCTGGTTCATGTCACAGCCTGGGTCACGCGCGCGCGGTGGCCCGTGTAATTAGAACCTGACACGTACAGTGACAGCGAGGAGCGGAAGTGTCGCTTTGAATTTCAGCACCACGAGCTGTGGACAGCGCCAAGCAGGACAATCAGGGATGACACCTTGAGATGCAGCTCATCACGAACCCTCTGAGATTTCTGTTTAAACTCACCAAATTACCCGTTTAGTTCAAGACAAGCATGTGAAAAGCCCCTTTTAGTGCCCCCCCATCCCCATATTTCACTTCCATTTCTAATATAATTACGAAGCTTATCTGCAATAAATTAATTTGATTTCTATGTTATATATTTTTTATTGTCACAAATGGTTGAGGTTAGGTCAGATTGCTTTATAATGTCGTGGTTGACTGACTGCATGAGCACTGTGCACGTAGACTCAATTTACTGCGTTTGCTAAATTAAGTAATTTAATTAGAGTAATAAAACATGTAATCTAGATGCTTTTGAAATATCTAAAAAAATGGACATTAAAAATACTGGACCTCAGACTAAAATAAATAATTCCTCACATTTCTGAGCTCTGCAAAAACTATTTTTTTTTTCTATTTCAAAACAGAGTCTTTACACAAAAATAGAGCACATATTGCATTGTACGCATTTACATTTATTAGACTAGAAATAACCATGTGAACAATGCTGTAACAAATGTACTGGAATTTAGTACGGTTCACTGCAAGGGAAAAAAAACCCCGATAGATAGATAGATAGATAGATAGATAGATAGATAGATAGATAGATAGATAGATAGATAGATAGATAGATAGATAGATAGATATTCATGACGAGTGCGCCCTCTTGTGGCTGACTTTTTGAAGGATTAGGCGTTTAGTGGTGACAAGAAAAAAGTTAAGGGGGAATTGGAAAATTAATGGACATATTTAGACAAGACGCCTCGTGGATGTTTTATAATTTTAGTGATATCTTGTGTCCTGCTAAAGTCAATTTCACTCACTCACTCACTCACTCACTCACTCACTCACTCACTCACTCACTCACTCACTCACTCACTCACTCACTCACTCACTCACTCACTCACTCACTCATCTACACTGTGGGAGGACATAAAAAAGATATAGGTGTGATGATGACACCTGATGCCAAGAATTTTCAAATTCTCATTAAATTATTATTTACCATGAAAACCGTTGAACTGCAACTCTTTTACTGTTTTTTAAAATAATAATCCTTCTCTGACCAGATGTCATGAAATATGTCTCTTGTCCATTAAATTTGAAATTGTCAGTAGGATAAAACATTTTTAGACTAAAAACTGACTAAGTAAATGTTGGGTATGTAAAAAAAAAAAAAAAATCTGTAGCCTACGTATTGCTTTCTATGCTAGTCCCTGCAGACAAATCAACATGTATCTTCTTAATAAATTTAACTTCAGGAAAACAACACTCATAAAAATGCACAATACATTATAGTATTTGTCATGGATCAATTGTGAAAATGTGTGTGTGTGTGTGGGAGGGTTGATTCCCATCAACAGGTAACATGACTTTTCCCCCTTAAAATACAGAGAGAAGTAAATGCATGGTATCATTTCGGATAGATAAGAATCTCACTGGAGGCCTGACTGCGTGTTCGTCATGAGACCATAAACTGTAATTTGAGTGGTTTTGCTCTCTTAAACCAATGCACTGAACTATTAATTTGACCCTGCATGCCCTGCAGCTGCAGGTCTGAATAAACCCTCCGTTTCTCTGTTTGGATCCTTCTTCTTCACCTGAATTCACCTTGCAGGCCTTTGTTATGATAACTGCACTCAGTTTGAGTTCCCGCTGGATTGTTGGGCCAGATCAGATAAGATTAAACACATCACATAAACAGTTTGTCTTTTGATACAACGATGTACCACTAACATCAAGGAGATAATTAATTTCCTTATTTTGACCCTTATGGTGATGCTGATGTCATTAATGAGCTATAAACCAAGCTTTTAGTGCAGAATCAGCACAAATTTCAAACACATTTAGAAGAATGAGATATGAGACATATAGAAACTTGACTTTTTTTTTCACATTTTTCCCAAACAGCAGCTGTGTGATTATTTGACGACCAACAAATGTTAAACTCATGCAGTTTTGCAGGCAACAGCTAGTTTTTGGAAAGGCATAATGGATAAACGTGTTTTAGCATGAAACTGGGTGCAGTGCTTTGCACTTAAATGCTACTTAGTGTTGATCAACAAAACTCCCCAATATAACCAGAAAACTTCAGGAAAATTCCAAGACCCCCCCCCCCCCTCCCCCAAGATCAGAACTTCCCTGTGGCTGCTTGAGGAAATTAGCTAACTTTACATTTATTAAAAAACTTGACTACTTATTTGTACTTTCGTTGAATTGAACTTATTTAAAAGCATTGCTGTTTTGTATATAAATTCAAGTTTTCTTCTTCTAGGGTCATTTTGTTGTTTCTTTCTGAGGCATTCTGTCCACCTCCACCGCACATTTCTGACCCAGCTTGCCCCTGTAATTGATTTGACACGGCAGATCCGATATCCTTTTCATGATAGTCAAACTCTAGTATGATAACTTTCTATGCCCCCCCGCCATACTTATATTATAGAGGTATAATGTTTCCACATGTTCTGTGTCCACTGCATCATTCACCGCCCCCCCCCCCCCCCCCCCCCCCCAACATGATGTCTTAAGGGAGAAAAACACACTGAGTTGGTTCTTCACACAGATCATTACAATAAAAAATAAGCATCAAGCTGTTAATGTTAAATTTGACATCCACTTGTTTTGGTTAACATTTCCTTTCCACCAGCAACATCATGTAGATGTCAGACTTCACTTTTATGGAGTTTTATTTGTTTTTTGTTTTTTTTTAAAGAGTTTTTTTTCTTTTGGTCTGTTCCAGTTAGTTGTGACAGTATAATGTTTAGACATGATGACCCGTGAATAAATCATATAATTTAGCATGAGTCTGTTTGAGAAGATCGTGACCTCAAGAGAATGCAGAGTGTGTGAATGTAAAATGTGTAGAACAAATTAGTCAGAAGGATGTGCAGATATTCCTGAAGAAAACAAACAAAAAAAGGTTTCGGTCCATTAAACATGCCTAATTATTATAATTATCACATCTCTACAAGCTAAAGAAAAGTCAAGTGATCCCTCATGTGGTTCAGTGTGTCTGCAATGCAACATTTCCACGGATGTGTTACACTCAGCCACGGGTCCGAGCAGCAGCCGCTGTTGGATTAGCGCAACTGTTCATAGACCACGCGGGACTTTTTGCGTGGGAATGCGGAGGAACTTCTTCACGCTCAGGATCACAAACATCAGCACCATTATACAAATATATACATCAACTCAATTTCCCCCTGACGCACAAAGATTTAGCTTGATCTTTAAGTAAACAGCACCCAACGTGACCCTTCGACAGCATTCTCAATAAATCTTATTCCTGATAATAATAATAATAATAATAATAATAATAATAATAATAATAATAATAATAATAATAAAAGTGTGTGGAAATAATCTGGGAACATCTAACAGTTTAAACAGATATTAATTATTATTATAATGAAAAACTTAAGTATGGCATGTTTGCATGTGCATTAGTTTTTGGATACTTTTTTTTCGGAATGATCCCAGAGGATTGATCACCTGAGCCTAAAAACAAACAAACAAACAATAAAAACTCATGTGGATTTAATTGTTAATATATATTTTTGAAGTGTCCCTAAAAGTTTAACACACAGATGTTTGTGACAAGTTGACCTCGTGAGGTCAAGCCCGAACTTTGCTGCCTCTGTCCAATCACACAGCTCCTCCTGCCTCCAAATGTCCGGGTCTTTAACCAATCAGCGCTCCGCAGCTCCGAGTCCGAGGGGACAGCGAGCGCGGATAAAATCTTTGACTTCCATCCATCCTCCCAGAGCATCTTCTTAATCCTCAAAGGACCTCCGTCAGAAACCCGCTCCCGAGCGAGACCGACCTCTGGAAAACGCTCACGCGCTCCTCTCAGGGCCGGATTCACTTTCCTCCGTTTTAGGGAGCAACCTGTTACTCCAGGAAGAGGACCGACTCGCGACTGTAGCAGAAGACGAGCGAACAAATAACAAAGGGGTCCTTTTTTGGGGGGTGGGGGGGGGCAGGGGGGGATTAAAAGCAACATCCAGAGGCAGCTTCATTTAAAGTGTTGCCTGACAGAAAGTCGGGAATCATGACAGCGCTCGCAGGAGGTTTACCGAGGATGATGAGACCAACTCCTCACCAGAACTTCCCCCGAGGCGGATACTCCCTGGAAGGTAGGGACCAGTCTAACCTAAACAAGAACTTTAACATGAGCCAAACTCAAACCCAAAATAAACAAAACAATGTTTGTATGAAATGATTGATAATGAAATAACACCTCATAGAATAAAATTACTCTAGACGATCTCAATGTTTTTTCTAGCTGTTTTTTTAATCATACAAACTTCACAAGTTTAGAACTTATTTTAAAAAGTGAAGTTGTACATTTATTATCTACTTTTGACTCACTGTATTTTGAGAACTTATCAGATCAAGTGAGATGTTGGATTTGAAGTTGTTTTGTGGCTTCAGAGAGTTAAAATCAGAACCAAATGGCTTTGCTGTCTAGTTTCCACACCGTTAGGACAGGGTCGGGTCAACCAGCTTGGTGGAGTCTTCATTAACGGCAGACCTCTCCCCAACCACATCCGCCATAAAATCGTGGAGATGGCCCATCACGGCATCCGTCCGTGTGTCATCTCCCGTCAGCTGCGAGTGTCCCACGGCTGCGTCTCCAAAATCCTCTGCAGATACCAGGAAACCGGCTCCATCAGGCCGGGAGCCATCGGAGGCAGCAAGCCAAAGGTGAGAGAGAAACTCTGTTAGCAGGAAGCAACACAGTTATCATTTCTGTTTTTGTTTTATTTTTTATTTTTCGATTGACAAAATATTCTACAATAATTCCCAACAATAAGAGCGAGTCCTGCATGCGTCACACAGTCGACTGTTTCAACAAAACAATTAAAGAAAGATAACCTGTTGGAAGTCATTCTTCTTTTAGAAAATAACATTTAATTTAAATCAGTTGTTATAGCCTCAATTTTAACACCAAAACTCTACATGAGTTTTGTTTGTAAACAAACCGCTGTAGGCCTAAAATAAATGTAATTTTAAAATCACCCCCCTCCTCACACACGCACACACACACACTCACAGAATCCATATGTGATGTTTTATAACGTGACTTGTTTTTTGTTTCATCAAAGCAAACCGCTTGTCCGGAAGTGGACAAGAAAATCGAAGAGTACAAGAGAGAAAATCCCGGAATGTTCAGCTGGGAGATCAGGGACAAACTCCTTAAGGACGGGGTCTGCGACAGGAACAACGTCCCTTCAGGTAAACAGAGCTGCTCCCCCAAACGAAGGCCTGGAACGTGACAAATTTTATTTCATATAAAAATGACTTCTTAGGCAAAAACGTGGTTCCATCATAAAACACGGGAGTCAGAGAAAAAAACAGAATTTGTTGTTATCACTCTGTTTCTCTTTTTATAATTTTTAAATGAGCATTTTATAAGTTAATTATAAGTTAATATATTTTCTATCTGACTGCGTTCAGTAAAACAGATTTATAAACAGATGAGATCTGTTGCAAATCTGCTGTAAATATTTCTCTTTGTCCTGTTAATAATGTTCGGGTGTATGTTGTGCTTCAACAAACTTTGTTGACATTTGATTGGATTGTTGTATTTTATCCACGTGGACTGAATTTAACTTGCTATAATTAATGGAATACCAAGAAAAAAGGAAAATAAGATAATAAATATAACTTCTACCTGAAGCACGTTCCTGTATGCAAAGGGGATTTCCTCATATCTGTCTTTAAAAAAAAACAAAAAAACAATTCTCACCCAACTATTATTTAATCAGGCACTTTGGTTTGTTAGAGCACGTGAACATTGTGATGACTTTGCGTTTGAACGGTTCTGCGCTCCACCGACTCAGTGTTTCCGAACCGCTTCTCTCTTCTCAGTGAGCGCCATCAGCCGCATTATGCGCTCCAAATTCGGCGGAGTTGGCGAGGAAGAGGAGGAAGACGAAGAAGTGGTGAGGAGGACGATCGAAGAAAGCGAACCCCGGACAAAACACAGCATCGATGGCATCCTAGGAGACAGATGTGAGTCACAGTTGAACTTTTATGTTCCCGGTAAAAACTTAAAAAACGTATTTTTTGATTTTTTTTATTAACTGCTGCAACCTTTAAATTCGCTGTTTGGTGTTCACGTGAGCATTTTGGGCCTTTGCTGTGAAATGAATAGTGAATTTCAGAATTTGCATCAAATCACATACTTCATATTTATCTGTATATTAACAACATTCTGCACCATAAATGCTCAAATTCATAAACTGTTTCTAAACCTAAAGTTTACACGTTCGCGCGCTCGGTCTTCTAACTGCTCAAAATATATGTAAAGAGAGTTTTTTTTTTTATCCAAACATTTGTATAACTTTCAAGCCTGAGAAACCTTTTTTGCACTTAATCGGACACTTGAGGATGAACTTCAGGGAACAAAGCGCGGAGAGTCCATTGAGACTCACACCTCAGTTTGACGCGCACAAAAGCCAAACTCCAGTGAGCGGCTCAGTGGTGTACAATAAGATGCCAGAGCTTTTCAAAATGAGGAAAGAAAGGGAGAGACAAACTGCGCTGACAAAGGGGCGCGAGAAGACATTATGAAGCCGCAATGAGCGATGAATTATTCAGGGACACCAACGGGTCCAACGCGACCTGATTTCAGTTGCGCAACGAAAATGCCAATTTTGACATTTTCTTTCACTGCGGACAGTTTGTGTTTAATGAAAATGTCTCCGAGCAAAAAAGAAGAAGAAGATAAATTTTTTTGTGCAAACACCTGTTGATTTGCGACCTGTTGGACTGATCAGAGTTTTTGCGAATAGCCAGGCGCTCTCGTGCGTATTTACGCGCAATACACATAGCTGCAAGTTTGTTGAAATTCTGTCATGTGGTCAGTTTTAAGAGGCTGAAACCATGTTAGAAACGCTCCAGAAGCTCGAGGCTTTTACATCAAATTGAACCCCGTCACTTTTTTCCACAGGGCTTTTTTTTTTTTTTTTTTTTTTTTTTTTTTTTTTTTTTTTTTTTTTTTTTTTTTTTTTGTCTTTGCGCAGCGAGCATGACGCTTTCAGCGAGCGAGCTGAGGGAAACTCTTCTCCTCACTAGATTAAATCCAAACCTTTTATTTCTCCTCCACTTTCATGTTAGACCAAGTCCGCCCCTTTCCTTTAGGCCCTGGGCGGGGCGCTTCCCACTCCTTCTCGCGGGACTGATCCACGTCCACTGACCTCTTAAAGCAGATTATTCTGATCGCAAATAAAGTAATCAATCAAATTGGGGACTTTGCAAATTTTCTAATTTTTTAAACAGGTTTTTTCTCTTCATCCCAGGAGAAAAGGCCAAAACGTATTGCTCATATTTTTATTTTGTGCACTTTCCATTAAATTCTAGATAAATATAATGTCCCACATAACAGTTGAAGGCATTTTTGTCTTCACTGACACACAGAACAGCACAGTTTTATTTGAGTGTCTCTCTTGTGAAAGTAGTAGTTGTTTTTCCTCTTTTATAGCACTTCATTAGAATGTGAAAAGGGTGGTTTGGAGACTGAAAGAGTGTCTTCTGGCCAAATATTGATTAAGTAGGTGTTTGCAGAGGCTATTGTTGTGGTGGGGAGAGGCCTGTTGCTCTCTGCCCCTTTCTCCTCTACCTCCATTGTTGGCTTTCCTTAAGTGTTAAGATCAAAGCTGACTCATTTAGATTTATTTGTCTGGGAAAAAAAGGGAGTACTAAGGTTTGTGGGATAAATGTACTGGACAGCATTAACAGGACAAGTGCTCGGATCACTCTGGGAAGAGTGTATTTGCTGTAAGGTGTGTGATTGTTATAATCACAAAGGAGTTAACTGTCTTCAGGAGTTTAAACAACATGAATAGATTAAGGGTTTTATGTCCTTATACGGATTTATTGATAAAACATTTGTGTATTTCTAATTTAAATATGAAGTAACGCTGCTGAAGTAGTCAAGAATTTGAGTTTTTAAACAGCAGCAGGACAGATTTAATTGATTGCATCCTCTATTTATTAGTGTTAGCACTTTAGCCTTTAGCCTCATTTAACTAATTAAAGTAACCAAAGTCATGAAAGACAGACAGACACTCTTGCAGGATCTGTTTATGGCAGGAGGGGGTGAAAGGCAGAAAGAAAAGGGGAGAAAAAAAAGAAAGCTCAGAAATACAAACAGTCAAAGGGATAACTTTTCTTTAAAGGGAGTCCTGCAGTGCCTAAATGAATGAGCCCAGTTCTTTCAAATCTGCCATGGTGAACGCAGTCAACATGTAATAATTGGTTTCATTGAGGTGCATTCCAACAATCTGCTGCCATTCTCCTGCCTCTATTGTCCGGAGGCAGGCACATAGCCAGGGGGACAGGAGGAATCAAGTGCTGACAAAACATGAAAGATTTAGCAGCTTTTTTTGTCGAAGGAGCTGAGTAGGACTTTGTTTGTGTAAATAAACTGGGCTACCGGCTCCCCGGGACTCAGATATATAGAATGAAGGTAATTCTGCTAAAGAGAGCCGAGCAGAACAATCTGATTTGTTTTAAAGAAGTTAAAATGTGCAGCAGACGTTCAGTTCAGACTCCGAAGGAGAAGCGATGACGTTCAAATAAATACCATGTTAAATTGTTTTTTTTATAACTTGAGACATGACTATAGATGGCTATAGGCAGCAAGGGAATACCTCATAACAGTAAACAGAGATATTTGTTTGGCTGGAGGTTTGAACTGTACAGAAAACCTAAAAGCAACTAGAGGAATGTCTAATACAATTTTCTATTTTTCCTCCAGAGGCTGGATTGTGGAAAGTTTACACGAGGGCCTCATTTTTCATTTTCCTGTATTAATATGATGATTGAAGTGTTTGTTTATCCTGCTGAGCTGCAGAAAAAAATAGGTCCCCTCAAAAACAAAGTAAACCTAACTTAAACAATTCAAAATCTCAGATAGATATATAAATAGATAGACAGACAGATACACAGACACTTTGCTTCTCAAGACTCTTTCTTGCAGAAAGAAAGAAAAAATCCACACTGGCTGATCTGCAACTGAATGCAGACTCTATGCTTCATTAAAGCCTCTTTCTCAGTTGGCATCCGCATTGTGATCCACCAATATTAATTCAAAGGACAATTAATGAATGCAGGCCAACTTTGAAGTAATGGGCCGGGGTCTTGCCCCGAGCCGGCCCCTCGTCGCTGATGTACTCTCTCCACATTCTCTCCACTAACCCCAGAAACACTGTGAAGTGACTGAAAGAGAAGCAATGAGCAATAGAAGGTCAAGAAGAGGAGCCCCAGCAGAAAAAAAAGAGCTCCGTATTTTCTTGGAAGTATTAGCCAAGCAAAACTCTGTGATGGGGAGGATAAAGAGGTGTGAAGAGAAAAGGGTCGGGGGCGAGGGGACTTTGCAATGAGGAGCACAATGGGATGGTTAATTGAGTAAAGGCAGACACCGTTGTCAATCACTTAACTTTGTTTAGCCTCAGTTTTTGTGGCTGCTGTTTTGTCCAGCACATTGTACATTATGGACGTGCCAACACAACTCTGTTATTGTTTGATTAATTATGTTTTTCCTCTCGGAAAAAAAATTAGTACAAAAAACCAGAAACTTATGTCATGTGCTCTGATTTTCTGTGTTAATCTTCGGTAAATTAAAAGTTAATAAAAACAGTAACAAAACCAACGAATCTTTGCTGTGTTAGAAGGATTTTTCTTGAAGCGTTGTGATGAGAGTTTCTTTCTCTGCTGAGTGTCTGTGAAGTTTTGTTGCAGGGTCAGTGTGGAGGCCGTTTTACTGCAGTGAAATGCTGTCGCTGTGAAAAGGTCAGGGGGCAGCTAAGGGTCACTTAACTGTTACAACTATCAAGCCCCAGGAAAAGGAGGTCACAATAATGTTTGGGAAATGATGTCAAACGACTAATATGTGGATATTACACCAAGAAATCAATGTTTTTTTAGAGAACTTCCCATCTGTTCAGCAGTTATTTTAATATGAGACATTTAGGTTGTTTGTCTGTCTCGCCTAAACAAGGCCGGACTAACACGGATCTTTGCTAGTTAGACTCTGTTTGAGTGGAACGTGCAGCAGCCTGGCCTTTTGCTGCAACCCTGTGTGGGTTCTGTGAAGCTGCTTTGTCTCTGCTTGGAGGGTGGAAATGCCACCGTGAAACTGTCACCTAACTGCACCACAGTGGAACGAAATAATAACCATCACACACTGGGTGCAGATAATAGCCACGCAGGGCCATTTGTGGCGTCTTGTCATCGGACAGAGATACATCTTTCAACTTCATATCGCCGGCGATTTCTTTGTCCGTTAAGTGCCAACCTCCTGTGCGCGCTTACTCATTTTTTTTTTGTCCATCACATCATCATCTCACATTCTTTTTTTGATTTCCATCACCCCGCCTCCTTTCCCAGGCAGCTGCAGGTTCCTGGGGGCTCTTTAGCAAGTCAAGTGAGCAGCCCACTCACACCCCGTTTTTTCCCCTAAACTGTTAACCCCAGCTGAGTCTATAAGCTGTCAGTTAACCATTCTTTCCCCCCAGAGCATCTGCTCGCTTTGGCTCTATGCAGCATGCAGCTACTTTATTCAAAGGCTCACTTGCGCTGTGCTCTGTGGCCTGAAAAGGCCAGATCTACTTCCCTGGGCAAATAGCTAGTTCATTTGTCTCTTATGCCCTTTGTTTCGTGTTGCGAACACATGTCACCAGCTCAATTACCTTCCCTATTAACAGTGTTTGGAGGACGGGCTAGCCAGCCCCTACCAAGACACAGGCTATAAACCAACCCATATGTTTTGATTTTTCTCTCTCTGCAGTTCTTCATCCTTTTTCCTTGAACTTATTCTTTCTCTTTTATTTTTACTCCCGCAGCTTGTCACACTTTCCATGTCTTTGTCACTTTAGACTGCGTGTGAGTTTCTTTTCATGTGTGTCGGAAGAGATATGGTAGTATGATGCATTCATGTTAACATGTTTTGAACGAGCAGAAAAGGGGGGGGGGATGACGCGGGCCAGGATGAGTCTAGATCGCAGCAGTCTATGCAGTAAGAAAGAGTAGTAAATCCTCTCCTTTTGGCTTGTTTGAAGCATTTCTGCCGCAGGTGAAGCTAATGGAACTGGACGTTCACCAGGTTCACATCTGTGACCCCTTAAAGTTTATCTTCCTCGCCTGTCAGCCACCTCAGTAGATCAATAAACTGTTTTGTACGCCAGCAGAGGGTCTGAATCATTGTTCTTTCCATGCTGATGTCAGAGTGGATACTTTATGAATGTGTTCACTTGTTTGACTTTATTTACAGGTGAGAAAACTAGTTGAATTTAGTCGCTGAAAACTTGTTTATCGAGCAGTTTTTTCAGTATTTTTTTACGTAAATGAGTTATTATTAGTTGATACGGCTTTATTTCGTTAACTGATATTTTAAGGATCATTTTTTTGACTGTCTATTTGTTTTTGGGCACTTATTGAGTGCTTCTTTTGTTGATTTTATTGCTTTGTGCAGCACTGTGGTCTCCTCGTCAGATGTGTAAAGTGCTTTATAAATAAAGGTTATTATTATTATTATAATTCTTCAATATGCTCAACTTCCACTTGGAGGAAAACACTCTATCTTTCTGTTAAGATTTTTTTTTATATCCCCAGCCAAACTGCGAGCAGTACTGGAATAATTTCAGCTCCCTGTTGCTTTATCTGCAGCGTAAAATTCGATTTGGGTGTTTAAGTAAGAAGGCTGAGACCTTCCTTTTGTGTTTTGGTATCATGAGCCGTCACTTGTTGTGGGGAATGTGTGAGAACAAGCCTACTCCCGCATCACTGTGCCTTTAGATCAACCCACGGTGCAGTAACAATGTTTGAAAGTATCAAGTAGGTAGATGGTTGTTGGTGAGTTGAGTCAAGCGAGTGAATCACAGAAGGAACAGGTCCCATTTTAAAGAATGACCCGCTCCCCCCGTTTACCATAGTCAGGCATTCACACTTCCCCAGCATCTTCTTCAGGTGCCTTCAGCTTTCCATCTCCTCTTCACGTCAACCCTTTGACTTCCCATCCCCCAGCTTTGTGCCCCTCGGGCCATGGAAGGAGGGGATGAAGGGCCGTTCCCCTGCTGTGCCCCTCCACAGCCCCAGTGGCCCTTCTCTGGACCCTTTTGTGCCCCCTTTCCCTCCCACTCCTCATTCCCCTACTCAGCCTCTGCCTCTACAGCCCCCCTCATCCAACCCTTCAGTTCCTCCCTTCTCTCCCATCTCCCCTGCTGGGCAGGTGACAGGCCCCTGAATGCGAGCCCAGGCGTCCCTGATGGCTCCTACAGATGGAGCGTGGTAATCGGTCCAATAGAGCCCTGCCACAGGCTTTTTCCTGCTAAGATACAAAGGCTTGGCCACATAACTTCTAAAAAAAAAAAGTCTGTGAGAGGAAGAGAGAAAAAGACAAAGAGCAAGAGCCAGATGATGACAAAAGAAACACTGTCATTTGTCATTAAGCAGTAGTTTGTAATGTTTCTAATATTAAAAACGGGAGAAAAAAAAAACAAAATTACCAAAAAAAGGGGGGAAGTTAGAGAAACTACCACTTCAAAGTCTGCAGCTGATAAAGTAAACAGAGAGCTTTCCCCTTCCTCATTTAGAAATCTTTGCTTCTATTATTTACTCTAAATATATATTATCTAATTTTAATCTTGCTGTTTCTTTATTTGGGATTGTACAAAAACAAATACAGTATAAAAAACAAACAAAAAAAAAAGTCACAAAAAAACAAAAGTTACTCCAAACAGCATTTTTGCATTCAAAGGTAAATGTTAGATCATTTAAACGTGTTTATGTGGCTGCACAGCTTTCATTTGCACCTGCTTAACTACAAAATCAGCTCTAATTGGTCTCTGATTCTTACATAAACAAACTACATTCCAAGTATTCAAGCCTTCTGTCAATCCACAGAGAATCTATGTGCCAGTGTGAAGCTTCTGTTTTCAGATGTAAGAAAAAGCTTGTCCTTGCTGTAGAATCATGTTTGCCAGAGGCTCTTTGAGCTGCAGCATTCCCACAGGCGAAATCCATGTGTAATGCCTGGTCAGACACACACTGGCAACCGGCACAAACATTTCCTGCTTGCTTCCAGAGGCTCCGGGGGCAAGGGGAGATTCCTGTGCTCCCCACCCCCTCCAATGTCTGACTTGGCACTTTTTTTTAATTAAAACTTTAAATCTGGAGGGCAGAAAGAGAATTAGCTGTCCGGGACCAACAGACAAGCTTCAGTTCTTTACTGAAACCTCTCTCTTGCCTACACCTGCCTCGCTGCTTTTGAGCTCCCTTTTAATTCACGCTGAGTGTGTTTGCAGCATAGTCAAAATGTCAGAAAGGTGCAGTGCACCCTTGTCCTGAGGCGTCCCCTTTGGGGTGGATTTGGGAGTGGATTTTTGACTTGCCCTGTTTTGCGTCTGTGTTCGACACATTGTCATGGACTCACAGCTGAGATATGGCAGATGTGTGTTTGTGAATTTGAACATGATGCAGAAAGAGATTGAGGTTTGTACATGTAATGGTAGACAACAGAAGGCCAATATGCCGGTATGTAGAGCTTAATGAGAGATTAGATGTCAAACCTTCACCTGAATGCAATGTCTCTCTGGTTTTAATCCACGATTGATTCAAATGTTCTATTCCATTAGATCCCTGTTGCTTTTTTCTAGTTACTTAGTTGCTCTCTCCTTCCATAAACTGAACAAATAGATTAAGAAGTACTTGCAAAGACAGATTTTCTTGCACTATAGTACTGGCATAGCACACAGCATGGCTAAGACTAGGAGAGACACAGTGTCCCCAGCAATAGATGCCCCAGGGGGATATAGTCCTCTTTAATCCATGTTCAAGCGGCTTCTGGTTTTTGATCCCCTCGGGAACCACTGAAGAGTTTAAGGGAGCAGGGGGACGCAGTTTAAAGCGGCTCTGCACCATGTGTTGTGCTCTGAATAAGCTCTTGTCTTGTATTGAGCTATTGTGTCAAATATTCACCACAAAGTTTCACCCTGTGATAGCCGGACTCTTCTGAATGGTGAAATAAGAGCGTGTTTATTTTGCATTTCCAGCCAGTCACTCGGACGAGGGCTCTGACGTGGACTCTGAGCCAGGCCTGCCTTTAAAGAGGAAGCAGCGCCGCAGTCGGACCACCTTCACAGCAGAGCAACTGGAGGAACTGGAGAGGGCCTTTGAACGCACACACTACCCCGACATCTATACTCGAGAGGAGCTGGCTCAGAGGGCCAAACTGACTGAAGCTCGAGTTCAGGTCAGACACGCATGCACGCCTGCGAGTCAACCGCAAAATCAGAGACTAAATTATGATAGCAATGTGTCACTCTGTCATAAACATGTGTCATGTGGGTGTTAAATCATCTTGGGGTATTGCCACACATTCTTTACAGCGATTAGATATGAATTCCTCTGCAACCCCTCCCTCTCCCCCGTCCCGCATCCTCACCCCTTCTCTGCACACTCAGACAAAAACTAATATTGCAGCACCTCAGTATGAAGACAGCTTTCTATTTTGGTCAAAGTTTTGCCAGGAGGGTCTGTGTAAAGATCTGCAAATAGATGCTTAATTTAGATAGCTGCCTGATGTAGCCTTTAACAGCCATGACAGCCCTCCGGTGTTATCTGAACCCTGTGACTTGCAGTAGCACACAAAGATGTGGTTTAAGTGTGCTCTGCAGATGTTGAGATCTCTATCAGTTCAGCTCCCCCTGATATGGGACAGAAAGGCCTCCAACACATATAATATCACTGACCTGGAACAAAGCACAATAAAAAGTAGCATGTAATTACCGGTATGAGTGAAGCTATATTGAAGAAATCCCTCGGGTGCTTAACTATGCTCTTCTCTTAGGTGTGGTTCAGCAATAGAAGAGCTAGGTGGAGGAAGCAAGCAGGAGCCAATCAGCTGATGGCTTTTAACCACCTCATACCTGGAGGTTTTCCTCCATCAGCTATGCCAGGCCTGCAGCCTTACCAGCTGTCAGACAGCCCTTACCCCCCCTCCTCTATTACCCAAGGTGAACACATTCACTGGAACACAGTTATATTAATACTCATATTTGAATAAATTCACACATTTTTACAACAGCAACTCAATTCAATGTGTTACACTTGTTTTTTCCTCTTAGCAGTCTCTGAGCAGCCTAGTACTGTCCATCGACCACAGCCTTTACCGCCAACCTCCGTGCACCAAACTGGGATCGGCTCTTCGGCAGCGTCACAGGACGGAGGCTCAGCATACTGCCTTTCATCTGGACGACACAACTTCTCAGGATACTCAGACAGCTTTGTTGCCCCTACAGGACACACCAGCTCTGTTAACCCCAGCATCGGCAACAGCCTCTCACCACAGGTTGGTTTGTGCATCTTATACCAAAGCACACATGGAAAAAAAAAGACATTTACATCCATACACATAGAGGAGAATAATTGTACTTCCGAACAGAAAAAGACATACACATTTAAATCTACTTGCATTAAATTAGGAAACAGAAGGCCAATGGTTCTTTCTGAAATGCACCATATGGATACATGACAACACACACGCATACACTCTTCTCTGTTTGACCTGTGATAGGGAGTGTCATTGTCTTGACATTGATGAAACCTTGTTAGGATAAATAACTAGGCAGCTTCTCATTTTTGTTTATTCTGACAGACAGTTTGATGAATTTAAAATGTGGCGACCGTCAGTCACCAGAGTGACAGAAAGGACCAGACACAAGGAAGGATACGAGGATGTCAGCGGATGACACAAATCAAAACTGAAAAGACAATTATGGTCGATTACACAGTCATCAGTGTCCATCAGTGGGCTCCCTACCAGCCCAGAAGATGGACTAACAGGCGTAAAACGAGCTTTTAACCACCACAAAGAGTCGCCGGCCTTTTTGCAATGCATGCTGGGTACTAATTCCCATGAGAGAGAATCTCAGACTCCTGTTAGGGACAGATAAAAAAACCATGTGAGGTGGGTTTGTTGGTATTTTAATGCCTGAGGATGATTTGAAAGAAAAACAGAAGAGCTGAGTGCACAATCAGAGCTGGTGGCACTACTGAGGCTAAAATGTATAATTGACTACTCTGATGCATTTGCTTCAGTTTTAAGTTACTTTTTTTATTTCCCTCCACATTAAATAGTCACAATTTCTGTCAAAATTTTACATTTTTGTGGAAAACTAGTGCAAATTATGTGTTCTGACAACGCCGCTAGCTTATGACTTGTACTTTAGGTGATTATTTCACATGCTAGCTGGAAGCCACCTCCTGTAACTAGTTGTGGTTTGAGTTCACACTCACCAAAGGTCACAAACTCCTATAAAGAGGCCAAAGGTGGCATGGCCTCTTGGATGGTTTCAACATTAACCTTTGTGGTCAGCTCGTACAGAATGGAAATCTCATCTCCCAAATTGGACGGCGTGCCTTGAAGGTTTTCTCCGTCTGGGAATGCAATCACCGAGTGTTCCAGTGTCTTAATTGATTGAAATGAAGTAATCCGTCCCCTCTTAACAAAGTGTGTAATTTATGCAAATGAATCACTTTGTTGGCTAATTTGTTTTAATTCACATATTCATTGCATCTGTTTGAATGTATATTGCAATGCAGTTTTCTTCATTTTGCGCGATGATAGAATTAATTTTCAGATTTTAACTTAATAAGAGAGAGGAAATGAGAAGTGATTAAAATCTATGACATTGATACTCAAGGATCTCTTTGCACTTGGGAAAGTTTACAGCGCCAGTTTTGTCAGATTGCTGTGCCTCGGTGGATTTTGTGCAAAATCCTAGCAAGAATTATGCCGCTTGAGTTATCTGAACTCCAAATTTGTCTATAAAAGCTACTATGTTCAACCTGCTTTCCTACATATATCAGAGGATTCTAATAACTCCAGATATGGTCACATTTCAGTGATGCCGAGTCTTGTTATGGACAAGGTTTGCTTTAGATCAGCGATATTCTCATCTGAGCAGTTAGCTCAGTAGCCAGGTCGATGGCTTTCTCGATCTCTGGCGTCTCTGTGCTGATCTGGTGCATACCAAAGCAATCCTTTCTCACCGAGGAAGCAGGCGGCCAGGATTTGCACCCCCCTGGGATCTAATCTCCGGAACAACCTTAAAACAGACACTCTATCAGGAACTACTGCTGTTTCAGTTACTGAGAAAAAGTGCACGTACTTGTAAGCACACAGATCAGACACACATTTTACACAACCATGCGTGTTCGACATAAACTACTTTTTGCACAAGTGCATGCAAACACAAATACTATGCACTGTGTTTATACTACATGGGAAGATGCTTTTGAACACAATAAAGTTGTTTTCGACATTTAAAAATAATCAATAAACATTCACATTATTATTAACAGTTATTAAACATATTGTTGCACCTGCATCTTATAGTAGGTGATTGTCTGCAAAAAAGTTTTTTTAAAGACCCTTTATGCACAAGCCTTATGCATTTTAGAGTCCAAACACAAATTATTATCTCTGAAATATACTGTTGTCTAGGAGTGTGATACATTGTAGTTTTATTTAAAATCATGGGCTCGGGTCGCTCAGAACAATTCTGTATATTACACACATTAAAAACCTTTGTCTTTATACATCTGCCAGCCAGCTGGCAGTCAGTTGGGAAAGCCCTTGCTTTCACTTTGCAGTGATTAATTAATGATCGTGTTCTCTTTAGTTTGAGGCTATTTAGTTTTGTGCCTGACTTTAACTCAGTGTTCTCTCTTTCACTGTATTTTTTAAGACGTTTTCACGACTTTGCTTCTCACGCAAACCCTTGTGCAGCTGTTCATAATGTATCACCGATACCCTTGCAGCCCTGACATCAGAAACAAAACATACTCGCTACATATACACGTACACATACACCTACAGTTAGAAGCACAGTTCCACACACTGGTGTAGCTCCAATAGCCCTACCCAACCCCACCTTTTCTCCTTGTTCCCACATACTCCTTGGCTTGATTACAGTAGCTTTATGAGGACACAGTGATTTGAGATAAAAAAAATAAACCTTGTTGACATTTAAGTGATAAGTGAAGGTATATATTTGCATATGAGCTTTACTTCCTGAAATATCAAACATTGAAAACTTTATTTTTTTTAAAATTTTGTCACAGCGTTTACCTTAAAACCGTAATTGTTATGACCAGAATGCATAATATAATAATTTATACTGTCCAGTCAATGAAAGTGGAATAAAAGAAGTTTAGGTCTTTGGTGAATGTTAACCTCAGTCAGTCAAACTGAATGAAGAAAACTGCTTGTTAGAGGAAATCTAGTGACCATATTTCCTACACTGTAGCTCAGCTGAGTAAACCAGAAAAAATGTCTGATAAAAATAACACAAGTATAATTTTTGTTCAGACTTTTTAGAATTTAGTTTATTTTCATTGTGTTGGTAAAACACACTAGATTGTGTTTTGATATTTTATTAATAAAGTTTTTTTTATCTCCTATCAGGTGATGGGTCTGTTAAACCCAAGTGGAGTCCCACATCAGTCCCAGAGTGACTTTGCCCTCTCCCCACTTACTGGAGGCATTGAGCCCAATGGAGCCATGGCTGCTAGCTGTCACGGTTCCCAACGACTCGAAGCTCTTCCAAGTCTGACCAGCATGCCTGCCCTACCCAGCTCCCAGTCTTACTGCCCAACTTCTTACACCTCTCCAGCCTACGCCGTGGATCATCACCCCACTTATCAGTACGGACAGTACAGTCAAAGCAAGGTACTGTTAGCTTTAATTGTTTTCTTGGTTAGTATTTTAACACAGATTCATCCTGACTACCCAAATGATTGTTTAAAGAGAGGCTATATAGTCTATAACCCATGATTTAGTTGTGTTTGATTAAGTTTAGATTTTTTTAACCCACAGCCTATGTTAATTGCAAAGACCCCTTCTGATGAGAGAGTTTCTCAAATCACCACGCGCTGCACTGAAATTACAGCCGAGTTAGGGGGCGCTTGTTGGCCAAGTTACCTCAGTTTATATTATCATCATCTGACCATCTACGTGGCGCAATCCCCGTACCAACACACACGTTTTCACAAACTGTCCTCTCATGACCCTGTATGATGAGCCTGCCCATCAAATCCACAGTGTAGTTCACCAAGCCATGTAATGACCCCCGTGTAACAAGGATAGCTGCTCAAATAAAAGGAACAACTTCCTAAAGCGTGTTTGACAGGAGGGAGGGGATTGTGTAGGTTGGAAGGGGTCCACTGTTGAGCGCTGATCTGAGGTATACCACCACATGTTGACCGGCCTGTCAGCGACAACATCTTGATATCATTAATTTAGCCAGACCTAAGAGAGACCCACATGTAGCTTTTGGGGGTTTGGTGAAATGTGTGTGTGTGTCTATGTGAGCGCAGGCATGTGTGTATTAAAGCGTGGTAAAGTGGGCTCTTTAGTGGGGGGGGGCTATTATAGCTCATGGCAGGCCGGGATTAGAACCATGTGTTCCATTGGAGGTCAGATTTAGAGTTGTTATTGATCAGTGAAGCAGTGGTAGGGATCAGTAAAGGTAGGTCTATCAACCCAACCCCATTCTGGGAAAATATGGAAGTTTATACCTGTTAATAATACCACAACCCAAATTCCCAAAAATGTTTGGACACATAAAAAGTAAATAAAAACAAGTTTAGAAACCCATATTGCATTCCCAAGCATCACAAGCAACATATCAGATAATAAAACTGAGATATTTACAATATTCTCATTCTGCATTTAAATGTAGCAATGCTTTTTGAAATATTTGGACAGAGGCAACAAAAGGCTCAAAAAGTAACTGACACAATTCCAAAACATCTGAAGGAACGTTTGACAATTAAATAAGTTAATTAACAACAGTCAAATAATTGGGTATAAAATTACATTTCTGAGAGGCAGAGCCTATCAGATGTAAAGATAGGGAGATTCACCCATCACCAACAAATTGCATCTAAAAATTGTGGAAAAATGTGGTAAAAATGTTTCTCAGCATAAAATTGCCAATACTTTGAAGATCTTTCAGTGATAAAATAATCAATGGATTCAGAGAATCAAGGTCAAAACTGGATGTTTGTGAATATGTTTGATGGTAGGGTTACCATCGAATTATAAATTAGCTACTTTTTTTCAATAAAATGGTAAAATCTCAGTTGAAACATCTGATAAGTTGTTTATGTTCTGTTGAGAATAAAATTAGCTAATCATTATATTGTGTAAAATCAGAATAAAAACACAATGTCCCAACTTTTTTTTCTTTTTTTTAAAATATTTTTACCAGACCCTCCCTACTTTTAGACTCTTTTATTAGTTTTTCCTCAGTCTTTTTTCCTTTTCATGGCACACATTTGATTACATGAGAATTTACAGCTAAAAATGGATAAACTACATGAAAAGACTTCAGTTTTCTCTCTTCCCTCTTCAGGTGCCTTTCATTATATGAAGCCCTCAACATTGCCTGCATTAGAGGCTTGGATGGTCATTCATCCCTGGAAAGCACCACCACCCACTCACTGCCAACTTCCCCAGCCCTGAGGACAGTGAGACGGGCAGTGGGGGAGGTGAAAGGGTCCAGTATTTGATTTCAACATGAAGGTGTGGTGATGGCAATGATGAAGTTTGAGTGGAACAATTAAGGACGTCTGATATCCGACACTTTGTTTGTGCATCACGCCACGTTCCAAGGACCAAGTGCAGCTTTTTACCATTGGTTTAGAAGGAAAACAAAAAGTGGTGAGGAAATTGGTGCATTTATTCAAGATCTTCCTGATTTTATTGAACTTGCTTCCTTCCTTGGTAAATAAAAGAGATTTTCTCATGATTGATGGATGGTAACATACAGTGTGTGCACTCAGCAGCGATGCTCTTTCTAAGAATGTCTTCATCACAATGTCTTAGCTGCGAGAACTTACCTGCAAATTGATGTGACTCATACGAATGAAGTTGGAAACACAAATGCGGCTTCATCAGAACAACAACCAGGCATGAACTGAAGCCAAGTGGACGCAACAAATCCACAGCAACCCAAAGAAAGTGCAATACATCCGTACCTCATATGCTGTAAATTAAAATGGCTCTCATTGTATCCACAAAATCCCGCCTACTCTCTTTAATGTCGTTGATTTCGGGTTGTACGCATCGATCAATCAGGTGAACTCACCAAGCAGTGAACAAAAGTGAACATAGTCATAAAGTTGTCACGCCAAAACTTTAAAAAGAAACAAAAATCATCATCCGTTTAATACAACATTCAGTCCGACACGTCATTTTTGTTGTTGTTGCTGTGTTGCATGTCGATTTAGTTGCAGTAACTTGCAAATTTTACATCCCTTTTGTTATTTATTTAGTTTTTTTCTCAAGTGTGTTGTTTCTATTTCTCTGTGCTTAAATAAGTCTTACAAATAAGTCTCATTATTCTCACTTTTCTTTTGTATAATTTTCTATTTACAGTGGTGTGAAATTGTCATGAGGAGTTTTTGTGTAAAAAAATAGCCCTATTACTATTTATATTAAACATTTTGAAAATGAACACATTTCAATTTCTGAGTTTGTGTCTTTTGTAGGATACACTTAAAAATGGAAAAACTCAAGTTTAATTAGTTAAGACCCTTTCATACATGTTAAAAACTATTTCATCACGTTTCATCCTTGAGTGCTAAATTTATTTAGATAAAATAAGAATGGGCTTATTCTTATTTCTACTTTTTCCTTTTATAATGATTATTTATCAATAGAAAGTAGAATCTAAATTAGAAAATAGTGGAAATCAGCATTTTAAGAGATATTACAAGTCAAAAACTACTAACTTAAAAGTCATCTATGGTTAAAGAATCGAATTACTCATTACAGACATCATGTGTTTGACCCATTTGAAATACTGAAATTTATGAACATTAATCAAAAATATAGTGAATAATTATGCACCGAAAATCTTTAGAACTTTATAAAGTTGTTCTCATGTTCGTATGTTTTTATGACATTGCTTTTGTGTGTGCTAGCGTCAGTTTATTTTACTTTTTATTACTGAGTTATTACATTTTTTATTTTACTTGATTAACACATATTTTGTTGTGGGTTATTACTCATCAGTAAACAACACCTGGAACAGGTTGTTTTTAGCAACTACAGAAAAGGTTTACATTTTTTTCCTTTTAGAATTTTTAAATCAGAAATATTTATTTACATACAAAAAATATTTCAGTATTATACTCATGTTTACAGCATGAATGTTTTTACAGAATGAATTGCTATTTTAATCTAAAACTACTTCAAATTATATTTAAAAAACAACCTCTATGAGTTTACAACATTATTATTTTATAACATGTTTAAGATAAGGACATTTTCTGCTGCAGAAGGACCTGAAAACTCAACGTCACACTAACAAACTAAACTCCCAAAACCAAAAGATTTTACTATACTCAAAACCTATGAAAATGAATAACAACAGATATAATCTAATTCTTATTTATGTTTATAATGCCTTATTTTATTCAAAAGTTCTTTTATATCATTAGAATAAACAGGATCTGTCATAATGCATGTAATCAAATGAATGAGATTTACTATAAGATGTAGAACTAAAATGATCTCCTAATTAAAAGTACTGTTTAGATCTTGGATGAAGAACATAAAAAATATATTGTAAGCAGTTGAGCCAAAAGCAGGCTGTTAACATCTGTGCCATTTGTCCACAATAATTTCAGTTATCTGGAAAATAAAAATCTGTAAAACGAATCAAATAGAACAGATTATATGATCTGATGGGATTTTACTGGATATCTGTGAAGGGAGTCTCATAGTTTTCTTGTTGTTTACCTCTCTCTCTCTCTCACACACACACACACACACACACACACACACACACACACACACACACACACACACACACACACACACACACACACACACACACACACACACACAGCCTTGAGCACTAAATCATAAATATATCCTCTTTCATAAACACTCCTTTCGGACAAATTCCTGCTCCCCGGTGGCTCTTTCACACCCCTTAATGACTAAAGCAGAGCTGCAGTAAATTATATCAGCACAGCAGCCCTCAGACACATCGGGACATCAGTCACACACAGCTCAGACGGCTTTGGGCTCTGACTGTCAAACAAGGACGAAAAACACTGTTCACCCGCTGAGTGGAGTTCTCAGAAGGTTAAACAAATCACAAGTGCTTTTTTATCATTTGGACTGTGTTTGTTCACCCTCCTTTTTGGAGTTTTAGGTGTGCAGCTGTTTGCGTCGCTCACCGTGCAGCTCTAAAATGTGTGTGTGTGTGTTAATCTGCTATTCAAGTATTTTTTTTACATTTAGCTCATCTGTTTATTCTTTTATGACTTTCTGCACCAAGTTTCATAGGATGGATTTGTATTTCACTATTTACTTGATCAAAAATGTATATTTTTTAAATATACAAGTCCTCAACTTGTAAGACACACGGACTGAAAAAGCCAAAGGGGTTGCTTTGAAACAAAGTGTCAGTCAAGCAGCAACACACTGGAGACAACTTAACCTCTGACCCCCAACACTCTTTGAAATGAGGAGACTACTTGACCGGAGCTGACAACAATCCAAGTGTCTCTGCAGCTTTCAGCCTGCAAACAAAAAGTGAAGGGGAGAGGATGGGCAAAATAAAAGTTTGGTGAATGGGGGTTGGGGGGGGTGGGGGGTTGTTCTGTGTCATCAATTTTATTTTTAGATAAAAATGTCAAACAACTGTGTAGAAATTCTTAAAAGGAGATGTACTTTGAGACGTTCTCTGCAGTTTTGTCTGTAACTGGATGGGAAAGAGGAGACTTTATCTCTGAAATACCGCCTTATCAAGTCTCTAGAAGAGGGAGTGGGTGAGTCACAGCATGCCTTTCCTAAAGGGGAGAGCGCCTCCCCTCTTAGAGACACTTGCCATTTGTTGTCCCCTTTTCTAGTCATTACCTTTGTCCCTTTTGGGGTCTGCATTTAAAAAAAAAAACAAAAACTGAGAAGATGACCACTGATATTGACATGAAGAGCACAAACCGGACCCTCTTTCTTTCTCTTCTCACCCGGTGCCGTCAGATTCTCGAGGACACGGGTGTCGACATCCACGAGCGACAAACGAACACCACGGCGAGTCCTCTCCCCAACAATAACCCAGCCTTCTCCACCTCCAGGGAGAGTTACGACAACGCTTACTTCTACATCCTCTTTGTGATGTTGTTCTACTCCTTCCTCGCCATGACACTTTTTAAATGCTTCATAAGCGGCGACGAAGACAAAACGGAGCCTTATGAGGAGTTTATAGGCACCAAGAGCACGACAACACAAACTTCCAATGCGGGCCACATGGCAGAGAAGTTTTACTTTGAAGAGGAGAGCAGCCTGTGAGCCTCAAGCTTTCTGAGGAGAAAGTGGAGGAGGGGGAATTGGATGTATACGGGGGGAATGTTTTGACAGTCGCCAAGCCAGAAAAACGTCAGGCAAGACCTGCAAGTGATTTTGCAAAAGCTGCAGCAACTTCACCCCCCCCCCCTTTCCTTCTTTTTCTCTCCAACTGACAATCAGAAACCTCAGGCGAGTAGGCTGGTCGGCTGGCAGGAGGAGACGGCTGCCTCTGATGATCTGAGAAGGATGGAAACATGCAGAAAGTGTGGGTCAATGGCAGGCCGGAATCTCCTCCTGTGAGGCCTAATCAGGATCAATAACATCGGAGCCCTCAACACACACACACCACAGGGAGTAAGGAGCAACTGCACAAACTGATGATGGAGATATCATGAACAGTGTGTGTTTTAAGAGCCAAAGAAAGTGAGACTTTTAATCTGGATTTGTTTCCAAGTCTTTGAATTCAGTTTGAATGTAAACCCAGAAATTGTAACCAGAACGAAACGCAATTAGATTTTAACAAACACAGATAAAATACAAATAAACTGACAACAAACTGATATTGATATATTTTGTGTCACGTTACACCGATGTGCATACAGTGTTTCTCACTCAAATTAAATGACACCCCAACGCTAAATTGGTTCTAATTAGAGCCAAAGCTCAGTGCAGTAGTCGGACCTGAGAAACATTCCTTTGCCATTACACTGTAACTGATCTTTGGTGAGTCGATGCACGGCCGCAGAGCCACATCAACCTTTGCCTGACCCCAAACGAGCTAAGTTTACAAAGCCGTGGCGAAACGTGAACCCAGGACTCTGCAGATTTCTCCCTCAACTGAACGCTGTGGAAAGGATTCTGGAGGGAACACACGCTTTTTATTTATGCCATACGTCACAAATTTTACCTTCACACAGAAAGGGAGGATGCTTCAGATTAGAACTCTGTTGGCTGGGCAGGTAGTGGTTGGCCTCTCACAGATGCAAAACACATCAGTATAGGCCTTTTCCACAATTAAATCTCAGGGGTCAAAGGTGGGCCTGGACGGACAATGCTGGTCTAATTTGAACTATCCGCTCTTGCCGGTCCCTGAGGCCGCCTGGGCCTGTTTCTGCTTCATCTCTCTTAATTAAATTTTTGCCTCATCCTCCTTGTTGAGGGGTCACCACATGTACACCTTCCCTAACCGTGCAACTCTTCCTTGATGTTATGAGCAAACATACCATAATAGTTAAAATTATAACACTATAGTTTTATACTGAGGCAGTTTACCTGAAGTCAAGCTGTTGATCCAGAAATCTGGACCACTTCAACCTGTGTTAAATGTTTAGGATGTGGTCATCGGGAATTTGTATAAATATACATTTTCTTCTGTTTGTTTGTTTGTTATACTGTGGATCCATTGTTAGATTTTTTTAATAGTCACCTATACGTAAAATGAAACTTTACAACTTTATTCACCTCCTTACAAAATAAAATAAGATAAATCAATAAAATATATGGTACTTTTGTATTGTTTGTAACTGAATTAAAAAATAAATCAAAAACAGGAGTTTTTGTTCACAGATTGTAAAATAAATTACTGGATCACACAAAATCAGCATCATTGTAGAAAACTGAGGATATGCAGCCACCTGCTGGTAAACATGTGTCACTGCTAAAGTTAGACTGGCGTCTTCCAAAAGTCACACTTGATGGCACTTTCTCATCTGATTAATCCCAAATTAACTCAACACATCATACACTTTCTACTACAGCAGAATTATTCTCAGCAAATCAAAATAAAAGTCCTTCAATTAACATGCTGCAGATCTCAACATGATTTCAATCAGACGCCACAGAGCTCATGCAACTCTTTCAGAAAACTGTGTTAGCAAATTAGATAACAGCCACCTCATTAAGCTCAATGATAGATTTTGGCTAACGTCCGAGTCAGAGAGCATCCCAAAACATTGCTCCACCTGTAAAGCCAGAAAAAACAGCTTGTAATAAATATTAAAGAAAAGAAAGAACTGCTTATCAGCCTCCCATCAGCAGATATACATGATGAGATTTATTATGCTAGTCATGATTTCAGCACTGTTTCTTAATAATTAATTAATATCAGACATGAAAATCCAAAGGGGAAAAAACACCTACTAGAAATAATTATTGAAATGACCACAACTCTTCACTGAGATGACTAAACTGTCTGTCTGCGTTCCTGTCAACTCGATGAACCAATCAATTTACACAAATTTCTGCTCCACAGACTTTAGCTGCTGATGCCGTGTTAGTATTTGCTGGCAGAGATGTAGCAAAGCTGCTTTGAGTTAGAATGCTTTTCTGTACTGGATCTAAATGATAAAGGGAGGTATTTTATTAGTGATCTTTAGTTATGCACAAATCAAAATAATCCTTTCAGTCCTAAACAGTCATGCAAAATAACTCAAGTGTTGCAATGATGCTGTGAGAGATTCTGTAACTAATGTTGTATCTTACTTTTGGTTTGTTCCATCAGTCTGCAGCAGAAACTGGCATCAAGAAACGTGTTTTTGCAACAAGAAATGACAAAATCGTGGTTGGATGTATGCTGTCTTTATCAATACAACTTCAACAAACCTCTTTACTTTAGCAAGTATTTGTCTGTTTATTGGATTCTACTTTCTTTGTATTGAAACTGTGCAGCAAGTGGAGACAAACTGGCGTTAGAGAGTTTATTGTACACACACAAAGCAGGTGTCTCTGGGGTAAGAACAGAAAACAAAAGAGTAAAATAAAAATTTAAAAAATGGTATCCTCTTTCTTTGCAATAATAGGCTCGGATAAATCTGACCAAACAAATTCAATTCCAGAATCCAAAAACATTAAAACAGGCGTGGGGTCCATAAACTGTGATCATACTGTACAGAATCCTTAAGAGCAGGACAAGACATGGCCGCTAGGTGGAGACAAAAACACAAAAATAAAACCAGGCCCAAAAAGGTGAAACCCACAGAGATACAAACACAGCCAGTTAGAAAAGAAAACAGAAACCCAGAGATCATGACATCTTTAGGATATTTGAGCAGAAATAGATCATCAAAACTTTGACTGCACTAAATTTACTAGAGCAAAGTTTGTTGTGTTGTATGACACATTTTTACACTAACAGAAAAACATGTTTATATAAAACAAATTGATTATTGTGATGAAGTGTTGAGTGTATGATGGACACAACAGCCAAATTCAGATGAATTAATCCAGGAACTTTATTAACTTAAACTAAACCAAAGTACAGAACAGAATCAAATATCTAAAACCAAACAAGAACTCAGAAATCAAAGGAACTCACTCAAGATCAAAGAAAAAAAAATCATATATTGTTAAATTTTGAAGAATGAACACATTCTGATGGGATTTTGGAATCCTGAACTCTTAGTAGTTACAAATTTGTTAATTTATAGCAACACCAATAAACATTTCAGTGAATCACTCAGCTTTTCAAAATAAAATAAAATCTAATAGTGTTTTATTCACTATTCTGAAGAAACAGCAAATCTAAGTAGGTAACAATATAAAAAATGCCACTAATCTGCATTACTGATCCTTCAGCCAGTGAAACTTGATAATAAATGTGATACCAGAACAGAATATTACCAGAGATGTATCAATGTGGGCTGAGTTACATGACTTGCTAAACATGAATGACAACAACAAGTTAATACATCTGACTAAGTTAACTTGGTAATCATCAGAGTCTTGAGATGTCTGAAGCCTGACTCACGGCTACAGGACTTAACTCAACTCAAAGGAATTATGTTGCCTGTAGAATGAGCAATGCACCTTTTCATCTGTTAACTTGCATCTGCTCTAATATAATTTATGATTTTTCACTTTCCTGCTTGTTTAAGAGACAACACTGAGTAAATCAAGCACATTTTCACACTTTTATTAAAGGTGCAATATGGAGCATTTTCATAAAAACTAGGGACACATGATAACTCTCGACCCAGATAGTTATCGGTCTTAAATTAAGTCATTCAGATAATTCCTATAACAAAGTTTTCACCGATAAATGGAGCTGATAATAAAATAATAATGTGTGTGTGTAGCCTATATATATATATATATATATATATATATGTCATGGCAGATGAGAGAGATGAAGACAGGGAGGGACAGGACAGCAGACCTGCCAAAAACAAGAGGGTCCCTGTCCCTCAGAAGTTTTAGAATAAATATCAAGAACAGTGTCTATGCTTGTCTTCTGACTGATGCAACACCTGTAGTTAAAAGATAATCAGAGTCAGCTAAACAAAAAAATGTAAAAGTATAGTTACCTTGGTTTGCTACAGCATTTTTATGTTGTGAAAGTGTTTCTGTGCTCAACTGAAAGGCTGTCACGATATGAAGTGATATATATGAGTGCAAAATATCTATGTTTTCTTTTTTTTTTAAAGCTTTGTAATCAAAAATCTAGGTTTTATTAATTTTTTATAACCAACTTCCAGCCAGTGAACGCGGAAATTACTGCATGCAAAGCAATGGAATTAGCAAAAGTCTGCAAAAAAAAAAGGCACACAATACAATTGGTACTCAAAAGTATTTTGACAAGTTTGGGAGGTCTGGAATCACCACCAGCAACTAAGAAGGTGTCTGGGCTAGCGCATCCTGATGAGACATTTGTGTCAAAGTCAAAATGTTTGATAGAGACAATCTGAGTGCTGAAGAACTTAATGAGAAAATGTATTTTTTTACAGCGTTTGCAACCAGCTTTTTTCTATAGCTGAAGACCCGTGATTTCGCCAACTAATTCATCATGCTATTTTGTTATTGACTCCTTAGGTGATGCTGAGGAGTTTGAGTGACACAGGGCATTCAGGGCAGCTCTGATGAATGACCCTTGAGACATACTGAGAGAGAAGAGAAAACACTAATTGATTATGAAAATATTGCCACTAATGTTGTGGAACATTTAAAGATGACTTGTACTTACTTGAGAGAAAGCCTCAAAAATGTAAGCTTTGTCTTCCAATGAGGATTTAATGAGGGTATTTAAGTAAATTCTCACAGGTTTGTCATCTGAAAAACAAAATGCACCAACGATTTCAGTTGTTATACGTCTGAGATCAATAAAAGAACAAGCAAGTGACTGAAACTTTATTCTCAACTGAAAGTGGTTGTTGAGTGTCATATGAGTTTTTATTTGGAACTTGAGGATAGATCTAAACACTGGAACAAAAGCTTTTTATGTGGATTAAACATAATTCTTTGAGTGACCAACCTGTAGATGGGGTGGTTGGAGTGGTGAGTCCAGTGGAAATTGTATTTGTATCAGACGTAGCTGAGGAAGGAATCATAGGTATTTGTTTTTGCTAGTGACCATTTCATTATACTTCATTCCAAAATGTATTGCAGATTGAAACTTGTAGCTTTCCAGCTAACATTTGTAGTTATGAGAAGAACAAAAAAAGATTGTCAAAAAATAAATGCCCACAAAGTTTTACAGATAGAAACAGAAAATAAGTTGCAAAGCAGAGAGGATCAAAGTTTCTCCACAACAATGCAAGAACCTGTAAAAGTCATGTGTTGCTCACAAATATAGACGTGTTTTAATTTTTACTTACGAAGAGAAACATTGCAGGTTGTCCGAAAGTCCGAACAGCAGTCATTGACTGTCAGACAGTATTCATCACAATAACAGCCCCTGTTACAGCTGTTATTGTGTCCAGGGCAGCAAAGCGCAGGTGGACCAGCACAACCTGAGACACAAACACACACAGCAAAGTGCTAGTTACAGATTGAAGAGGGTTCCAACAAATAGAGATGTTGAACTACTAAAGATATTTGCATTAGATCTTTCTCTTCCACTACAGGGAACAGGAGGTATGGTGAATGTGGTTGGGTTCTAGGAAATACCTGTCAAACTGGTGTGTATAGTTGTTCCAGGAGCTGTAAAAAAACCAAACACAATCTTATGTTAACTCATTTGTGTTTAAAGAAATAACAGCAAAGTAAATGCAGAATGTTCTCTAGAAGGAATTTAGCCCTCATCATTACAGCTGTACAACATGTCTGATCCTGTGTGGGATTTATGAAATAATTTCAGAGCTCTAAGACAACTGTTAATGTGTAGAAATAGAGAAGGGTTAGAATAAGATGAATGGAATTAGGAAGTTGAGCAGAAACTAAAGGTTCAATATGTAAGAATGTTACAGTGAGATGAACATACAGTACAACAGTCTAATGTCTCAGTGATTGTGAAAGTAAAATTACATTGAAGGTAACTATTAAAGTTACACAGATTTCAACACTGGTGAGAATCATGGAAGAAGCGCATTTGAGAATCCTAAATAACCAACCTGCAGATGTGGAGTTTAGTGTGCTGAAGTCATTTATAGGTAAACGTGTAGAATCTGTGGTTGTTTGCCGGGAAGCAGCTGTAGAAACATTTGTAGAAGTTGAAATCAGGAAGAAGTGAATGAACAGTCAGTGTTGTGCTGTATGAATATGCTCTGTGATGTTGAACTCATAGACACTGCTGCACAAAGTTTTACTCAATTAAAGGTGCTCGGTCACAGAAAAACATTTTTCCGAGTTTTATCTTGAAATATTTAGGTGATCGATCCAGCTGTTCTTTCTGTTACAATAGATGGTTAGAAACAGGAAGCACTCTAGTATAAATTACCAGTTGGACTGGTAGTTGGATTCAGTGTTGTAACAGTAAAACTACAAAGAAAAACAACTTCTGAACTCACTGACCTTCAGAGAAAAAAAAGAAATGGCATTCAATTATTTCCTGTAGTGATAGAACAGGAGAGGCAGGTCAGCAACTGTGAAAGTTAAGCAATGCTGCTGTTCACATATTCAAGTGACAGCTGTTTTTCAAACGACTAGAATCAATAATCTTGCTACAGCTTAAAAATCATCAGTTTTTGGAGACCTGTGCCGTGAAACATGTGGGCATCATCAAAATAACACAAGTGGTTCTCCTCACATTGTGGTACAGTAACATGCAGCAGCATTATATGAAGAACTGCCCCATGAAGGATAAAATATATATATATATATATACATACATACTGTAAATTAATCCAGTATCTCATTGTTTGGCAACAAACTGGAGACATGTAATTGCAAGAAAATCTGCAAAATATCAGTTGTAATCATGCTAAATTTGTTCACAGCAAATTTTTGTGACATATTCTGTTTATGACCAGTTTTCTGAGGCATGTACAGTAAACTGGGATTAATAAAAAAGTATTTTGGATTTGAATTTGATAAATCTCATTTAAAATGACAGTCTACTCTGCATCCTGGAAGGTAGTAACTGAGAAGACATTAACCCTGACAGTTACAAACAAGTATGTTAAAGGTATTAATGTGCTGCTGAAGGGTTATGATACCAGGAGACTGGGATGTTTCAGGACTTTGAGTTGAAACAGTTGGTTGTTCCTCTGTCGAAGCCACTGTGGTGCTGTTGGGCACTTGAGGCACTGAGGTGGTGTTTAGTGGTGGAGGCACTGGTGCAGCTGAGGTGGCATTAAGCACCGGAGGCAACGGTGACCATGATACAACATTGAAAAGAAAAAAAATGTGTTAAGCCATTGTGTCACTATAGGCTGCAACTTTTGGAGACAAACTGGAAACATAAAATTGCAAGAAAATGTGCAAATTTTCAGTTGATTCATGCTAAATTTGTCCATGGGACAGTTTATGTGTTATTTTTATTATGTAAAGCATGTAACCTGCATGTGATTTGACCCAAACAAATGTTGTAATTTGGTTGTTTAAGAGTATGTATTTGATTAAAAAGAAACCCAGAGTCACAAAACAAATGGATCATTAACCCAAAATCAGATTTAACAAGGGGGAGGTCAAGCACCATACAAACATCTTGAATCATCACATTAACTTTTATATTTTGCTCCTAAAGAGACAGATTTTCTTATTGTTTTTTCTTCAGGCTTAACACTGACAATGTGATAATTGACATAACCACCTACCTCACCATCACCTTGATTTCATGCTATTCTATTATTTAACAAAGGTAAGGGCATTCTGATTCAGATTTTACTGCTTTTTCATGCATTTTTAATCCAGTACTGGATTATTCACATGTAGGAGAAAGCTAACATGACAGTTTGGAACCTTGTATACTGATGTTAAAAAAATAGGGGTGATTAAATACTTCACATTACCTTGTATTTAGCTTGAACATTTTGAAAAATATTTTCTAGAGCTCTAACAAAGTGTCTGGGTGCAGAAAAATTTATGTTGAGTTCACAACATAAATCTACTGGAACCAGATATAGCGGTTGTTCCAGATGGATGGAAGGAGGAAGTAGTTGTTGTTACAGGAAGACTAGGTTTTAACATGTGATGTCACATGAATCATCCTGTTTGTTTTAAAAAATGACCTGCTTTACTGGTATTTGCATTTATTGTTCAATCCAATACAGATACTTGTTGCTGTTTGTGGTACTGAAGTAGCTCCACATGCGACTGCATCTGTGTCCTGACATTGAAAATATATCTACCACTCACTTTGCTTGGCATAAGACCAACTGGACATAATTTAGATAATTTCCCATTATTGATAAACTACATACTGTATTTACTTCAAATGACCAAAATATTGATATTTTAAGAAGAGAATTGATAAAAACTGGACTCTGAGGCATCAACCTCGATCTGCACGCCCTTAAAAAAGCAGAACTCGGTCCAAAACAAATCCAACTATTGTCAGTAGGTTTATTTAGATATTTGGGCATAGTGCGCATACTATCGTCAGAATTTGATGGAACTTTCCAGGTGCAGAGTTTGGTTGAGAAGGACCACACAACATATGGAAACAGAATGGTGGAAATAGAGGCTGCTGAGCAATAAGTTGCAATCTGTATATTAATATGTAGAGAAAAGGAAACAAAAAGTAGTGAAAATGTTGCAATTTGAAATTACCTGTTAGATTCAGACTTCCAGTTGTAGTTTGAGCTAGAAAGATCACAAAGTGTAATATGTTAATGCTATGAAACTGGGGAAAAAAATGTAGAGAATATGGGTTGCAGCTAAAACAATGTAAAATCTTTATTAAAATCTACAAAAAAAAAAATCAATAATGTTGTTCCACAGAATACAAAATTGTAATCCATTGAAATTAACAATTCCCCAAATAATGAAGTTGTGCAACTAATAAGGTAAGGTAGGGTTTGCATTATTAATCCCTAAAGGGGAAATTGGATAAGCCTTTAACTTAAACGGAAATCTAAAGAGACTGCAGCTCTTTGCAGTTTTCCATTTGTTTTGGAAGCAACTATTGCATAAAGCCTGTGTTGTGGAATATAATTTTACGGTCTTCATATGGGAGAATGCACATGGCATCATCCCCTCTAAGTTATAGAAGTGCTATTTTAATGTCTTGGGGGTTTCCTTTTTGGTACCACTGGCATTTAAAATTTACTTATAAAACAGCAAACTAACTCTAGGATGAACTAAAGCTTTGCCATCAGAACTAAACGTGAACATCTGTCCCAAATATCTTTCACCAACTTCAGAAAGACAAGTAGCGTTTAACTGTACCAAAACCCTAAAGTTGGTAGATAAGAATTCTACGCACCTTCAGAGGGATGTAGAGCCCCTAAGATGAGAAAAAGCTGAAGTGTAAACCAATCCATGACCCTGCCACTGTCTAACACAACTACTTGGCTCGAAACAGATAAGTCAAATGCTTGAAGAAACCCTTTATCCAGTTCTACAGGTTCCCTTTTTAAAATAAGGCGCCACAAAATTCCTGGAGTGGTAGAGCAGCATTTTACAGCTGATCAAGGTTACATATCCTTTAGACGCAGCCTTGCATCAAACCCAACTTTTCAAATTTTACCGAAACCTTAATCAGGTTTCAGGATTCAGTGATGCCACAATTACCAGGAATAGGTTTGAGAGTAGTTTCAAAGAGGACCTTGAGGATTGGGGTGTAGCCAACTTTATACATATATATATAAAAAATAAAAAATAAAAAAAAACCCTAAACACAAGATCTTTCACTTGAGTACAGAACTTTATTAAGACACTTTGAAAACACAGCCAGCTGTTTCTCTCTCCCCCCTCCCAAGACCATAGTCTAAACATGCTTTGAATAATTTACATGCTTCATTTTGCACAATAGTTTATATTGCTTTTAATATTTCTGATTTTGTAAGGTGTATTATAATTTTAAAAAAGTGAATGATTTCAAATCAGATTTCTAGACCGAGTTGTAAACCTTTGCATTAACACTGAAGAGCAAAACATTGTTAAACTTTAGGTACAGAAAACTAGACGCCAAGCCTAGTTCCCCCCAAGTCATATTGGTGGGTTGCACAAGATTTAAAAAAAAAAAAGAAAAAAAATGGAAGTTTGGATATAAACGCCAAGTCAAGCAGTTAGACATTTCAGGATCTTTAATGAAACTTTCATTTTTACATTTATCTGACTCAGACTCTCCAGCTTTCTCCAAACTCTCTAATGTCCTTGGCCATAGTCCCATCTGGTTTCACCTTGTCATTTCCTTCTTTGCCATCAAAGTTTCCACACAAGCCCTCAACTCTTCTTTTATAGAGGTGTGGTAGAATGATCTCTGCCAAAAAATAAAAATTAATGCATTGCTCATGCAGACAATTCTTCCACCTTTCTGCCAAGATTCCTACCTGCTTTGCAGCGTTTACTAAACTCTACTGAGAGTCCAAAATCAGTCCTCAGGTAGATACGGGAAGAATACTGTTGGATGTTTAGGCCAGGGACTGAAGTGAGTGGTGTTTTAATTTGTTGACCATCCACCTGCAGGGAAAAGGAGTTACTGCAATCCTAGCAGCATGCTGATCATTTGTCAATTTAAAAAAGGGAAAAGCTATTCTACAGGTCATTGCTGAATGTTTGTGTAGGTACAAAAAATACATTTGCTGCATTAGAAAATATAGTGTTAAAACAGCTTGGATACTTACAAAAACCTTGTTTTTCTGCTTTAGCGCCACAGTGCGATTGTACACTTTGATTTTCAGTTCCTGTGATTTCAGCCTTTGATGCTCATTACTTTCATCCTTCCCACTGAATTGGTCACCTTCCTCACTGCTTTCATCATCGTCATCATTGCATGCATTGGTGCCCTCTATGTAGATATCTGGAAGATTTCTTGGCAGGTTTTTGGTCCTGACCAACACATACAAGTGTTTCCCCATAAAGTGATGGCTCAGTTTGTCAAATGTTTTATACTTTGGGTGTCCCTCAATTGTGCACTCACTAAAGCCTGTGGAGGGGCACAACACACATTTAGAATCCAATAATATCTACACACACACACTTACAAAACAGTATTTATAATACCTGTAGACTCGCAATAATATTGGTTAATCTCATTTTGAAGGCAGACTTCATCACTGTCACAGCCATCTTCATCATGACAGTCAATCTTCCCTTCATTTTTACATTCACATTTCTGCTTGCAGTGATTGGTGTGCCACACTTCATTGAACTAGAAGAAAGCAGTTTATTGTAGAAATTAAAGGATATTTAAAGTGCATGAAATTTAAATTTTTTTAACAGTTACCCACCTGATATTTTGTGCCATTCCTGTCCACACACCCACATTGTTGTACAGGCACACAAACCCTTCCTCTCTGTACAAAGCCATCATCACATACACATCCTGCGACACAAACACCATTGACATCACAGTGTGGCAGGCCATACAGGTGTGTACAAGTTGGGCTGCATACAGGGATGCAAGTGGTGTAATGGCTGTTCTCTCTACAAGAGGGTGCTGAAGAGACAAAAGCAGATTTCAGTGACTGTTACTGACACTGTACTTTTTAAACAAAAATCTACTTACTTGGTACATGCATTTGTTGTGACGTTTGGGGTCGAGTTGAGACATTTGAATTTAATGTTGGCGTCATTGTACTTGTGGCTAGATTTTGAGGGTTTGATTGAGACTCTGGTTTAGCTGTTAGTGATTGTCCATTTGTTGTTTTTGGGAGTGTTTCATTAGCAGATCCCGGTTTATTTGCGGTTGAAACCTGTGGGATATTCATGTTACTTGGTGTGGTTGGAGGTGGCAGTTCACTTGTCATTTGTGGATGTGATGAGCTTGTGTTCACAGGTGGCAGCCCAGTACTTGTCACAGAAGCAGGGGATGTTGGTTTGACCAGATCTGTAATTAGAGTTGCATTATATTAAGTGTCAAAATATTTAGCATTTTGTCTAAACCCAGTCAAATAGAAATACCTTTACAGAACCCACGGTGAAGAGACACATCATCAATGGCCACGTCAGACTGGTTATTCGAGCCTCTTCGACCCTCAAAAATGATCTGAATTTTGTAACAAGTTTTATATTCAAAGTCACATTAAAATTACATACCACTGTATGGGCAGGTAACTGTTTAAAAAGAAGAAATCCTTGAAAGCTGACCTGGAACGCTCCAGTTGTAACCAGGTTTATTTGAGCAAGGTGCCACACATTTCCTTGATTGTTTATTTTCTTCCATATTTGATCAGCTCTTCTGTCAGTCTGAAGCAAGTAAACACGAAGGCCCATGGTGTCAGCAGACCCATACATATGGTACCAGAATTGCAGACATTGTGGTCCAGCGTCAGAACACTCAGAACTGATGAGACGAGCAGTGTCTCCAAGCATGGATCTTGTGGCTTTGATGTAAAGGTAGTAGCCATCTGAAAATGGGGTAGGGAAGGAGGACAAGTTCTAGTCATGAGAGCTGAAACATTAGGACCCCTTTACTTTTAGTCTGCCATTAAACTGCACATTTGGAAAATTTACATACGACCATTAGCTAATTATTTTGAATCAAAAATATGATCGAGTGGTGTTAGACTGAAAGTTTTTTTTTTTTTTTTTTAATAAATGTGATTAGAATGCCACTACCTCCTGTTGTGTGATCTGAAGGAGGACCGGTAATCAAAGTAGGCGTGGAACCACTATGTCTTTCCCAGTCAAACACGTCGGTAAGCAGCTGATTCCATTGACATAAGTCTCGTTCAAAATCACAGTCCAGGCGGCATACTAGAAATGTAGAAAGACATTACAAATTACATTTACATCTAAAATGTGTTTAACTGTATTCTGTGACACTGCACAACAGTCATACCTGGGTGTTGAAATGGTCCAGGAACTTGAGTATTGGGGACCGCCGCTGTGCCGTTGGGGCCGGGGGGGACCGCCGCTGTGCCGTTGGGGCCGGGGGGGACCGCCACTGTGCCGTTGGGGCCGGGGGGGACCGCCACTGTGCCGTTGGGGCCGGGGGGGACCGCCACTGTGCCGTTGGGGCCGGGGGGGACCGCCACTGTGCCGTTGGGGCCGGGGGGGACCGCCACTGTGCCGTTGGGGCCGGGGGGGACCGCCACTGTGCCGTTGGGG
>SSNP01000021.1:1596200-1649615 GCA_006937955.1 Pachypanchax playfairii
TTAAAAAAAAAAAAAAAAAAAAAAAAAAAAAAAAAGTACTCACTCATTACTGTCATTCACTCTCCAGCTGGCAGCAAATTCAAATGAATCAGCAGCATGTTGACCACCTGGCATTATAAAGTCATCACCCTGGTATCCAGAGTAAGTGCCACACAGCCCACAGAGTTCATATTTATAACGTTCGTCCACCTGTAGGAACAGTCTGCTGTGTCCATCTAGCTGCATTTTTAAGCCAAATGTAGTCTCCAAAATGATGGCTTTTCTTTCATTGTAGACCCACACGGAGCCATATGTATCATTGACTGAATGAGGGAGTCTGACAAGGTCATCATGCACCTAAGAATAGCAATCACAATTTTGTATCAACTTGTCTCCCCTGTCAAAACAGTTAACCAGTCACCAATTAGCTACCAGAAGCAAAGCTAGTCTAGGTTCATGCAAGTTCTTAATTTTATAAGTGCCTATAGAAAGTGTACATAGTCATTAGCAATTGTTGATTTATAGACTCAGTGCCACTTTGTAATGTTGTCCCTCTTAATGATAATTACACCGTTACGGTTAAATTTAAAAGAATCAATTATAACTTACATAAACTTCACCACTCTGATGCAAGATGACGTACAGATCGTCCACATGCAGAGAAACTGCCTGAAGCTTGGACCTGGTGAAATTTTGACTGGTGGGGTGCATATTTAGTCCAGTTACTGTAAACTGGACTGTGCTTTGGCCACCACATGTTGTAGTCAATACATAATGGCAACCTCCTTGAAAGTCATAGGCAGCGTTGTCAAAGGTGACATAATGTGGATCTCCATAAACACTACAAGTGACAGGTTCAAAATGGAAGCAGCCTTTAATGGCATCCTTTTCCTTGCAAATCGTATTTTCTCCACATTGCATTGCAGTGCAATGTGTAGCATTGTTGCCCATGCACTGACACTGTTGAGCACAATTTCCCTCCACAAAAGTTTCACCCTTCTGCAAAGAAGAAGGAGTGGTGTGAATGAAATGCAGAATCGATAGAAAGTTTCCTTTTCAAACCCATATAACTTGCCTCATAGTGTTTTCCGCTGTACCAGCACCCACAGCGATCTGGGGGGACACATTGGCCCCCACTGAGCTTAAAACCAACGTAACACTCGCATCTTTCCTTGCAGCTTCCACAAGAAGTTGTTAAGTCTTGAATGGAGCACACTTCAGGACAGCCATTGGCACATAAATTGTAGTGGCTATTCTCACTGCACTGCATGGCTAGAGGACAAAGGAAAGAATATAGCATTTTTGAATGTTAAGACACTGGAAGTTGCAGTTATATTTAAAATGTGACTTACGACAGTTTGTCAAGTTCTGCCACATGGACACAGCAACACCGGCCTCTTGACAAATATCTGCATACTCTTGCAACATCTTGCATAGAACTGAGGGGTCACCATGAGTAGAACACATGTCAGAGACACAAGCTCTGAAGTAGCTCTCAGCCCCAAGAACTTGACAATCAGAAAAAGGTCCAGTGCTAGAAACTAAGAGTCCACAATACTGCTCATTGCCATAACTAGCCTCCACCAATGGGTCACACTGTTGAGGTAACAGATTGGTCTCACAGGAAGCATTTGCCTCAGTCTGCCAGCTTTCAACAAAAGCAGCCGTATTTTCTGTACTTGCACCATCAATAATAAAGTCATCACCACGTAGAAGGTTGAAGTTCCCACACAATCCACAGACTTTATCAGAATACTCAAATGGCACAGCGAGTTGGACATCCCCAGCAATGTCACAGGAAACAGACAGACCAAAGCTTGTTTCCAGTTTTACAGCAGCAGGGTTGCCCTTCACATGGATGGCACCATTGCTGAGGCTAAGTGGAAGCTTCCTCCAGATGCCATTAACCTGAAAATGATACTTAGGCTGATTAAAAGAGACAGTAACATTTAAACAAAGAATTTGATTAACCCCAATATAGACACGTTCCTGCTTAGAGAAACTTAAAAACTTAAATAAAACCCAAACCTCTGCTTAGTGACTGGTTTGTGATGAAGCTGGATTGAACAATGTCTCAAAGCAATGACATTGAGTTCTTAAAAGCATTTAAAATGCTGCCAAAATGTAGCCAGTCCCCTAAAAGGCATAGAAAACTTGTATTCCACAAGTTTCCTAAAAAATTTGCAACAATGCAAATTTCTTAAATATATGCACAATTTCCTGAAGACATTTGGCAATAGGACCAAGTGGTTTGACATGTTTGGAGACGGCATTGCTTTTGTTTTTCCCCTCCAAAAGTTAGATTCAAGCTTTATCAGCACCAGTGAATCACTTTAGACCTTTGTACCAGCCTTCCAGTTAGAAAAACTCACCACAACACTGTGCGTCTGACTTTTTAGCAGGGACACCCTGATGTCTTCCAGGTCCACAACAATCTCTTGAACAGTTGTCTGAGATGCATTACTTTTCTGCATGTTGACCACCGTTACACTGAACTTGGGCAGGGTTTCAGTGGGTGAGCAAGTTTTGGCCAGCACATAGGAGCAGGGGGACATGAAGTGGAACGCTACTCCATCAAAGGTTGTGTAGTGGGTGTGACCATGTATGGTGCAAATCCCTGAGGGTGAAGTCACACTGAAATCAGCACTTTTTAGATTACATTTTTGGTTTTTGAGGCACCAAGAAGGGAAACAGAAGAACTGGCCAACAGAACACAGGCAGCGTGTGGAGTCATCTGTCCACAGCTCGGAGTTAGCATCACACTGGTTTCCTGTGAGGAAAAGGACAACTTGACTATCCTATACATTAACTGAATGGAAATTTCCAAGAATTTAGCACTTTACTTCAAGTGGGCCTTTAATTGTTAGTAATAATGTCCATATAGTTCTTATTTTAGCCATATTCATAATGTAATGCAATTTATAGGACTGGTACTCACCACATGAACCTCTTCTGACACCAATCTGTCTTAAAGTCATCTGGTCTACAGACACTGGCTGGACAGTTTCAAATACAACCTGACAAGACAGTTTAATCAAATTTAACACTGGAATATTGACGTGTCAATCCAGGAAAGTTTCATAATTTGTGCTACTTTACCTGAGCACCTGGTTCAGTGATACTCAAGGACAGAGACACATGTCGCCATGCATCTCTGGGGAGGGCAGGAGAAGACCAAATTTCTACTAGACCAGTGCTGCTTTTAAGTAGAGCACGAAACTCAGAACCATTTGATGCAGCTGGTGCCAGATACCAGAACTCCAAACAAGCCTTGCCCAAAAACCCCAGTGGATGACTCTCTATAATATTCAGTTTTCTATCCTCTGGAACTGAAAGGCAAAAAATTGTCTAGTTTTACTTGCAACTCAAATCCCCCCCCACACACAGATGAGCAGCTGAGCCATCTCATTAGCAAACTGTCTTTAGGGTGATAATACATTAGCAGTTGTCCCCCTTCCACAGGAAAATAACTTCAGGTTAGAAAAGAACTAATCCCAGCCTAGGTATAGATTAACAGACTCAGATTAAATCTAGTTTTATTAAAAGTAAATTGTTCCACCTTAGTTATAAGAAACATTCCATACCCATTTTCTGGCTCTTTGTCCAATCACAAGTCAGATTTGCATTGTTGGAGAAACACTGTGCAACATATTCTACAGGAATAAAGTGTCAAAACATACACAATATCAACTGATATATCACAGACACTTGACAAGCTGATCTTTGAATCCTACGTTAAGGTTTATGTTTTGCAGTACCTGAAGTGGCACTCCATTCTGGCAACTTAACAGACCACAAGTCTTTTTCAGCTCTGAAATAAAAATAACCTCAATATAAAAACCAGCAGACAAGCAGAGGCTAAAACAGTGCTTGAAAAGTTTTATCATTTTGAAACCCACCTGCACTCAGTCCCGGACTGAGCTAAAACAACCAGAGTCACTGTGAACAACAACTCTACGTGGATGCCTCCAAGCATGGCTGATCCGTCAATGCCGGCTTGACAGCCGCTCTGACAATCCTTGATTCAAGTTGAGTGATGAGAAGCAGCTATTAAAGTTTCTGTGAAAACAAATCAATGCAATGTTTAACTGACAATAGTGCTGTTCAAAGAGCCACGCAAAAGGTTTCAGAAATTTACCTCCCCTCAATTTGGTAAACCTGATGGTAGGGAGGGGAAAAGAGACCATGACTAAGAAACACAAAAAGGGCTGGACTTGGCATGAAAATGCTTTTACGGTTCAGACTTCCAGTGAGCAGCTTCAGCAAACAGTGACAAGTGTGGTCAGAGTTTAAGATTACTAGGTCATAAAAAGCATTGAACCAAAGTAATCTCAAGAAGACCAAACAGAAAAATAAACTAATTAACTCAGAATACTGGCTTGACTTTATTTCAGCACAGAGTGGTGGACATGAACAAAATCAAAAGTAATCACAAATCACTCACCACAGACCAAAAAGAGAAGTCGTAAACAGGGAAATAAATAGAGCCACTGTTTCAAGAATGATATAAAGATGTTCTACATTCACCAACAAACAAATATAAAAGTTGTATACCAAGTAATTTAAACACTAAACGATCACAGAAAAAAATGTACCCTTAATGATCACTGGGAAATAACTTTAAACATGATAGTTTTTGTTTTATGATTTAAAGGAAGCAATGTTTTAAACCTACCCCTACAGCATCAGATGTCTGCTCTGTAGGATCTGACTTCCCTGCTGTAGCACACCTGGTATAAATAACAGCTCGTCATCAAGCGCCTGTGGAGCATTTATTTGAATCAGGTGTTTTGAAGCAGTGCAAAGTCTAAAACACAGTGTAAGCAATCCCCATGATCAGAGTTAAGAAATTAGGTTCTAAAGTATATTTTACTTGATTACTTAAAATGCATAGTGAGAAAATAAGAACAAAAATATTTGAGGTAATTTTCTTTTGACATATATTTAAAAACAAATTATATTTTAGATAGTGTACATTGGTTTGTGCACTGAAAGATGAAACTTTTACATGACATGAAATGACAGATATATGTGTACTTTTCTAGTAGTCACTGACTAATGCCGCATTCCCTGCATGATAACCAAGAAAATGAGCCATTATTCTTAACTTGTGCAATCCTTTTTCTGAATACATGCACAAGGCATGTGTACCTTGTGATGTGATGATGTTGGAAAAAAGGAGCAGCTCAAGTTAGTGTTTGCTAGAGCTTATTCAGTATATATATATCAATCAGGCATTATGAGAACAAGGGTTGAAAAAGCGATAAGAAAGATACATTGTTAGGAAGCGCCATTTAATGTCACATTCCTGCAGCCCTGATGGCATTTGTCAATAAAGAGGGTGTTCCAAAACAAATATTGAAGGCTTTTAGAATTTTCCACCCTAAACAAACGTCTTTGTTAGAGCAAAAACAAGTTACCTTATGTTTAGAGTTAAAAACATGTAACCTTCTGCAGTTTTTGGACTTAGAATACTGTGGATGTAGTTTAGAATAAGTGATTTAAATCTGCTGTAGAATAAAATTGACAAAATGTATAATAGTTGTTGTTTAAGTTATATTGCTGTCAGAAAAAAAAACAAAAAAACAAGCAATCACTGGGAGAAAAATACAGGTATGAGCACAACCCATCTAAGGTGTTTAGGACTGATTTCTTTTTTTTTGCAGATAAACAGGAAAACTGACCAACAATTCTGAGCATACTAGTTCTGCATGTGTTTCTGGGAAACTTCCTCATGAAATTAAACAATTTCCCAACAGAATTACACGACAGAGCTTTACTGTTTGGCCTCAAGATACATGTATGTTTTGCTAATTCAACTTACTTTTATTTCTTACTTAGTTGGCAACACTGAATTTAAAATGTGCAATTATTCAATAAAACAACAGATATCAAAGAGCGTCTGACAGCTACTGCTGAAAGGGAGTTCTCTGTCTGTCTGAGGCTTATCTCTAAGTTGTCAAATGCTTTCAATTTGCTTTATGAAGGCACAACAGAGGAACAACATACTATAATAAACCACTTAGTAACCTTATCAGTATTAACATATAACCTGTTGAAATATGGCACTGAGAGAGTCGTGTTGGCCACATACCTATAAATCCATAAAGCTGTGACTGTCCTCTTCCCTTCTGTACACCAGCTTCATTAATATTAAACCTTGTCCACAGGAAGCAGGAGACATGGCATCAAGGGTCCATGAACACGAACAAAACAAATATTTTCCAAGGGTCACTTCATGTGGACACCCTGATCCGAGACAAATAGTTAATATAAATATGTTTGCTATTTTTATCTCCTAATTGCCTGGTGTATAAAAATAGAACACTATTAGGTTAAAGCAAAACGAAGCAAATGCCACTTTTTTAAAACTCAGTGTTCTGTAAGAGCAAGTGTTTCATTAAAAATCGTTTGCCAAAAGTGTTGCTTAAGCAGGTCTCAGGAGATTGATATCAATGAGTGAAAAAAAACAAAACAACTAAATATCTAATATACTACAGGTCCGATTCCAGTTGTAAGTATCATCTATGCTGATTGCTTTAAAGAGAAACTCTGAGGAACTGGAGGTTATGGGGTCAGCATACCTCCTCTGCTGTGATAAATGAATGATTCATCAACAACTGAAAAGATCTGAGACTTTCCACTTCACAGAAATTTTCCAGATGAGGTATAAACATGGTTTAAATAACTGTCAATACTTTTTTTAACGCTTAGAAAAAAACATTGCATCCTTTTCCCTATTAAAGCTGAACTGTGACTTTTGCTTAGAGGCGTATAAAGTATACTTCCACTAATTTTTTAGTGGATATCTCAGAGATCCAAACAAGAGCAGCTGATAGGAGGAAGTACAATGGTTTGGCTCTGGCTTTTAAATCATACGGGCATAAAGAATCCCAAATTCAAGGAATGATCAAATGTTAACACTACACACAACAGAATAGCAAAGAAACAGTTTTAAACAGGCACTTTGTTACCAGCAGCTCATCACAAAGATTCCGTTTCTTCAAATTTCTTCAGTGAGAAATGCCAAATGACACAATTTGGCAGACATCACATTGTGCTGACAAGTTGATTCTAAAAGGAGTTTTTTAGTTATTAAAACCTAGTAGATGATCAACCAAAGAACAGCAAATCTCTCAGGTCCTGTTTCAGGTCTTTTGTCTGGAACAAAATCTTAAAAAAAAAACTGGAGAACTGTTGATCAACTAAAAAACCAAAAAAAAAAAAAAAAATTGTGTGCCTGACAAAATGTTAATGAATTTTTTGGTTGATTTAAAGCTTTTACACTGTACTGTTCAAAGCCTGTTTGTCCCCCTAAAAACTTTTGTCCTACTATAAAAAAAACTATCAATTTAAGCACTTCTTTGACCCTTTTTAGCCAACCTGTCCCAAGGGTCACCTCTGTCAGAACGAAAAAAAAAGAAAACAAAAATCAATCCACAAGGCAGCATTTCATCTAAAAACAGGGAACTCAGTGTCATTTAAGCTGTTCTTGGATGACTTTTTAAGTCCTTGGTAATGTCCTCAGCTGTAGCACAAAGGTCAAAATGAGACAAGCCTGCGCCGGTAAGTCATGAAAGTGTTTTTATCATCGCAGCTTCGTAGCCATCAAAGTTAGGTAGTACAAAACCAGGACAGAAACCAACTCTCTTTTATGTTTCGGTTTTTTCCCTTGAAACTTTTTATTCCAGTGGACAAAGGAAAATGAAAGGATGAGTTTGTGTCTTCAAAGTGTGTGCATGGTTTTTAATTTCCTAAACTCTGCTCCTGTATACCCTTTACAAATATATTAATGAACTAATAATTATGGTCCAAAGTCAAATCAGTACATGAATGTTAATAACTTTTGTAGCACTTGAAGTTGGTCTATAATGCTGCAATTTCAAATCCCCTGAGTCTTTATTGGGGTATTTTTACATAAATTACCTTAATCTGCTGTAAATTGACCTATATTTAAATTTCAGTGGGATTTTCAGAATAAAGGAGTATCACTGGTCGGTGAATGAAAGGTCCGTCTGTGGATAGTAAAGCAAGGGGAGTAATGCATGTAGTACATTAAAGAAATTGCGTCGTTTCTCCGAAAATGAGTTGATCAAAACAAATTAGACCTCAATATATGGGATCTCTTTAATATTCATTAAGTCATTTGACTTGCTAAGACATTTCTTAATTTCACAGTCAAACTTGTTAACGTTGTACCCTCGAGCTTCAAAAGTGAACAGGTGTTTGTGAAGCAATAAAGCAACAAATAACCTCGGTCTCATTCTAATTATAATTCCAGTAAACACAACAAACAGAGTTAGCCCTTTTTTTTTTCTTTTTGTTTTACCACAGTACATTCCTGTTGTTGCTGTTTTCAACGCTCCCTAAAACAAGGTCACGAGCCGCTGTTCTCTTTTTTCTCGGTTCCTTCCTTCCTTCATGCTCCATCGAGAAGTTTCTAATCAATCTTGCAGGTGTTTTTATTTTTCATTCTGTGGTGCTTCTTTTCACAAACAGAGGCTGACTTTTTCTTGTGCTGCGTGATTACTAAACAGTTTGCCTAATGAATACAGGTGCTGTGGTTCTGCTCTGCCTATCAGGAGGGACATGATCAATACTGTAGGCAAGCTGTGTTTAATTATCTTCTGTCAACACTTTGTGAGACAGAAGAGAGACAAACATCCTCGCCCCCTGCTCGGGATTTCACTCTTTTATTTTGAATGTTTTGTTGTGAAACTTTATCCTCAAATATGCATGAAACCAAAAGCAGCAAAACACATGTTTAATTACAAAAAAATATATAAGAGTTAGGATTTTATTTTCCTTTCTGTCTTTTTTTTTTAGTTTTTCTTATCTTTTATTAATCTCTATATATTTTTACTCTTGGTTTTGAAACCTTCAGAATAAAACAGATTTTTAAAAGAGGTTGATGTTATTTTATAAAAAGATTGTTTAATTCTATTTTATATTTTAATACATCTAACATTATACCCTTTTGAGGTTGTTTTCCAAGCTGCTTTTTTTCATTTACCGTAGGCCACATTCATTAATCATTATTTGGAGTAGAGCTTTAGTGTCATTCTGTAATTTCACCAGAAGGTGGCAGTGTTTATCCTTTCAAAATCTGTTGGAGTCAAAGTAAGAACTGCAAACTTGCTTCTGAATGCATTGTCAGTTAGTTAAGTGTATATAAAAAAAATCACCCTATATTTTGTATGTCTAATGGTGTCAGAGTGTATTATCTTAAATATTAATTCGGTACCTGAGATAAAATCCACTGCACTAAAATAAAAAGTGGGGAAAAGAGTTATTTTGACACAGATTTGGATTAATTCTCTTTGGTGTGGTTGCTTCATATCTAATGAACATAACCTTGACCTTGAAATAGATGAAAAAAATCTAAATTAAATATAATAATAATTGCTGTTCCTATCTAACACGTTAAAGCAAGGTAATTTTAATTTTCAAGGTCTGATAAGGATCTTCTTTTTTTCATTTTTATCAAGATTTAGCGACTGTATCACCATTAAACTCTGTGCCCGGCTACAATACAGCAGCAGACAGTGGCCCAGTGTCCTATCTCCCCTCAATTAACTTCAAACTGCTCTCTATTACACGCTACAATGAAACATGCAATTTCATTACCTCACACAGGCCCATCAGTGCCACTAATTGATTTTCTTTTTATTCTTAGTATCCCTCCATTTTTCGGGTGAAGGGTGTGAAGACATCTCATATTGAGAAAGATACAAGAAGCTTATAAGAAAACAGGGAAAGAGTTTGCTGGTCTATTTGCTATTTATTAGACCTGAGGTGAACAGACCTCCAGAGTTTGTATATCTAACCTTCAAAGGCCAGGAATCTGAAGCACTCACAGACACTTGATTCACAATCAGCAAAAGGTCAGCATACACATGCGTGCACGCGCACCCACACACACACCAGTACACATGTGGAGAAATGCTATCTACTGAACTAACTCACCAGTCTCTGTTGTCCCACTTCCTTTACTCGTGATTTGTGTTGTGCTGGAATTTAATGAAATTTCAGTTGCACTTCAAGCAATGTTTCAAATACCTCAGTGAGAAACACATTTCTTCTAGTTTCTAGACATGAATTGAAATTGAAAAATAAAAGATATTTATTTATTTTTTAAAGAGTATCCTTTAAAAAAAAAACGCTGGCATGCATTTTAGTAGAAAAAAAGGAAATACTTGTTTAAGTAAGACTGAGCTTTTGTGGATTTAATCAGTTAATAATAATAATAATAATAATAATAATAATAATAATAATAATGATAATACGAGTTGTTTTTATTCTGTTTCTTATCAAACGCAACTAAAATGGGCCAAAAATCTGGTGAAGGGGTACATTATTGCTGCGAATTAATAATGATACCAACATGAGAACAGTGAGAATAAAGTGTTAAATATATGTACAACCCAGCTGAACATCTCAATTTAAAAAAAATAATAATACTGAAATAAGTATTTCTTGGAGTTTTGATCAGCTACTGCAAATATTTGCTTCATTATCTGCAGGTTTGCAACTATGAACTACGTCTCTCACAAGTCATTTGATCACCATATAATAAAATCATTAATGAGAACAGCTTCAAGTGCAGCTTCAACTTGCCCATTATATACTTCCCCAGCGTCCCTTTAAAGATGTGAAAACGACAGAGCGCCGTTGATGAAAGTGGTATGACATGAGCGACTGGTTAAAGAGAGGAAACGATGATGACAAGAGGCAGGAGGTCTCGTTAATCAGAAGAACAAAGTCTCCTATTTAACGATAACTACATCATGTTCGAACATGTGAGTAGCATGTGCTGATGTCACACGCGTTAGTTTTACTGGTGTTAAAACAGCCTGGAATGATAATGAATCATCCGGAATAGAATTACATTAAATTTCAGTTGAACTGTTTTTTTAAAGGTCATTAAATCTGGAATAGCTTGAAGGATGAATTTAAGAGCATAATGACATTTTTAAACTATTATTATTTATGTGCGCCACAATTATAGTGGGTGCTTGTGAAGAATTAGAACTTTGCTAGTAGAAACTTTAAACAGAGAGGATACCATGTGCTGTATTTCTTATCCTTTAGTTGCACAACCCCCCCCCCACCTCACTCATCCACAATGTTTGTTCCCCATATATAAACTTAATATAATCGAATGCTTCCAATTGAATGTGCCCCAATGACTGATAGGTTTGGCAGGGTCTTCGGTCTCAGACTGAAATCGCTTTGGTTGTGCTGTCCATGATTTGATTCGCTCACCCAACCAGGCGAGACCAGCTCGTGATGAGGTTCTGGTCTCCAGCAGGGCCATAGAAATCACATCCACGCTGTTTCCTGTGCCTTAGCTGAGACACACACGAGAACATAAAAATAGATAAATAAATAAAGAGAAAGAATGCATAAAAGGGCAGAGAGACACACAGACCGTCAGAGGAAGAGAGGGATAACGATAAGGGGAGAGAAGTCTTGAATCTTCAAGCGGAAAGGGTGCCTGCTCTAAATCCTGTGCAGTCAAGCTTGGGAGAACAATCAAAGCTTTCAAACACACACACTTATTCTTTGTATAGTTCCTTTGCTTTTTCCTGTGATGTAGCACCTCCCCCCCCCCAATGATGCAGCTTTAGTCTGTAATGGTCAGCCTGTTGGACTTAAAAACAGCACCTTCATTTCAGTTAAGACAAACAGAATTAAAGCAATACACAGAAAAGGACAGAAACCTATTGTATTCTGATCGTGATAGAGCAGCTAATCATCTGTTCTTTTCATTATTTTGTCTGTTTAAGAAGTTAGCCTGTTGCTATTTGACACTCGTAGCCTGACAGACCAGCAGCAGCTGGTGTTCCAGTGATGACAGTCTGTGTACATGCCCCTTACCTGACTGCTATCATCTGCACAGGTACAACTCCTACTGTATCTCTCGTTCTACTTTTAGTATCATGTTGATTTACTGCGCTGCACTTGTTTATGGGTCAGTTCAGGTTATGTTTCTTTTTGTTGCTACTCGTGACATTTTGTTTTCTAAATTGGTACAAACAGTCAGCGTGCGAACACAATCTATTTGAGTATTAGGAGATATTGCCTGATCAGTATTTATAATTCTTCATGTATAACTGTCCAGATCAAAAGAATGAGTGTTGGCTCATATGACCACAGTGTAATCTGCTGCTGGTCCAGTTCTGGCTACAAGGACTTTGCTGCTTCTCCTTAGGGATTACCCTAAAATGTTCTGCTTTGACTTTTAACCCCTTTTTAAGAACTTTTTTTGGAACAATTCTTCAAAGTCTATTTTTGCCATGTTTGGATGAAGTGTTTGTTTCAACAAAACACCATAACAAATAGTCTGTCATGGACATGCTAAGTGCGTGTTAGAGCGGAATCACTCATTGAGAACGACATGGTTTATTTTATTCCTCATGTTTGTTTTAGTTTCATTTCTGTCAGTTTTGTTGTTTCTTTCGCTGCAGCTCTGCAGTGTGATGATTGGTCCGCCGTGGTGGTGGCATCTCTTGACAATGTCTTCCTCTGGGACTGTGTTCAACACTCAGTGTTTAGGTGTTTGAAACTTGGTTTTTAAAATAAAACTGTTGTACAAATGGAACACAGTCTTCCCAGTAGACCTAAGTTCCTGTTTGAGATTTATAAAAAAATCATTCTATCACATCCCAAACTAATAATTCCTTGTGGGAAGTTCCCAGGGTGGCATTGTTGGTGTTAAACTGAATAATTAAGGTTGGTAGTAAACTGACCTCCCCTTCTATGGCCACATAATTTCTGAGCAATGTACAAATATTCAAACAGCAACATGGTAGCTTAAGGCAGACCCTTCCGATCTCTGACAAAAAAAATCCTTCTTCTCTGTTAAGGCGATGAGGCGCAGTGGCACCCTGAAACTCTCATTATGTTCTGAAGATCTGTCTTCGCCTGCAGCGCCCAACCTATGCACCTTTTTGCTCAGCCTAGCTGAAACAGATAACAGAGCAGCCGCAGCCAGGTAGAAAAGGGCCACATTTGAATGTCAACCGTCAAATATCAGAAGGGAAGCTACAAAATGCTGCAGCAATGTTAGAGTCGCACCGACACACATTATCTCACTGAGCAGCTCCGATAAGGCGAATAAAAGCCAAAGGAATTTTAATCATGATATTAGGATTAGACTTGGGGAAACTGAATGGCATTAATTTGAAGTTGCCTAACACAGACCTGAATGCAAAATGAATGCAGTTCATAAAAGATGCAGAAAGAATAGTCATGGCTGGTGGTATGTTTTAATAATTGACTCTGTGCTTTATTTATGCAAATACACACTAATTTGTAATTATCTGAGTGGGTGCATGTAGGGAATTTTTCTATAAATGATTTTGCCTTGGTGGATAAAACTAACAGCACCCATCTATAGCTGCTGATAGTAATGAGGAAATCAGATGGTGCAATATCTTAATGATCACTAAGATAATATATGGACATTTCAGATTTCCCACAGTACATCATTATCAGACTTGGTTTATGATTTGGAGCCAGACCGACCATCAGAAAAAAAGAGAGAGCATGTGAAAGACTCGTGATTCTGCTTCTGAAAAAAAAAACCTCAGTAAAAAAAAATGGTATTCAGTGTTACAATTGTTTACCGTGTCCTTGCATCACGTTGACAGCACATACTAACAGGGAGTGTTTCTTGGACGTCCAATTATTTCTTTTTACTTTTTATTTTTTTCCATTCAAAACTTGCACGTGTGATGAGCAATAGAGGTTTAGTATGCAACGTGTGCAGACTGGGGATGTGAAGATAAACTCAATCATGAATGTGCACCATGTGATTGGATCTGCAGAGCAGCAGTGTGTCGATGCAGTTTTGGGATTGAAACTAGATGCATTGGTTTAGCACTTCTATGTACTGATAAAATCAGATCCATTTAAGTATTAGATGAGAAGTCTGCAAACATGTTTTTCCTTCAGGTTTTTACCTTTAAAAATAGCAGAAAAGTTGAGAAAGTGTAGTTACAGTTTGTGTCTCCTGTAGTTTATTCCTAGGTATACTATTTATATTGAAACTGTATTTTTATAGCAGATTTTCATGCAGACAGCCAAAATGCAACTTTTTGAAAGTGTCAAAGCCCTATTACCAGGACCGGCCCTGAGCTGCTTGGTGCCCTAAGTGAAAAAGGATTTTGGCGCCCCCTACTGCCCAGAACAGAAACAACGTAACTCAATAACTGGATTACATTGCAAAATTTTTTTATTCACACTAAAATAAACAGTAGTGATGATAGATAGATATAGATAGATATTTAATTATTACTTATTTTGCTCTTTACATGAGATGAATGGTGTGTCCAACAGTTTGTCCAAAAAAAAAAAAAAAAGAGAGAGAGAATTTGGCGCCCCCTCCAGCAGAGGGCGCCCTAGGCAATTGCTTAGTCTGCCTATGCCCAGAACTGGCCCTGCCTATTACTCATCAAATCTTTGACTCAAACACATTAACCGTAAGATCAACAACAACAATGGTGCTTTACATCCTTGTGTTTGATACAGAAACTAGATGTTAAACTATAGAAACACCTTTATTAATTTCAGAAAGCCATTCTTGTCATCATCATTTTAGTCATTTTCTTCTTGTGTTTACACTCTGTTTTCTGTGTAATTTATACTCATGTTCTGTGTCTTTTATCCCAGTTCATGCTGTAGTTTTATGAGAGAGTTACAGCTCCACATACAGGTCAGACAAAGATACTACAGGCACATTTTGGGCATTTTCTTGAGGAGGAAGACATTTTTAGAAACAATGACATATTTACAAGAATATTTTTAGAAATTACAAATCCTTTTGGAAAAGTTGTATAACTCTTATTGTGGTTCCAGTCCTGCTTTTTAGGGTTTTTTAAATTTTCCTACTAAGGAATCCTGCTGTTACAAATAGTAACACACACATTAAAAGAGTTCCTAAAAATTAATTTAGCTTCTATTTGCCGATTTAATAAAATATGCTAATCTACTTTATGCTGTTTTTTTGCAGTACTGAATCAAACTCATATCGATTTACATTGTATTGTGAGAGGATTGCAGGGCAAGATCGTATCTTAAAAGGTTATTGCTGCTCATCTATCATTAATGTCACACACTCTTTGCAATGTATCACAGTTTGCCTTGTTTTGGCCAAAGAACAGATATGCACATGTATACACATGTGTTTACAGGACCAGGCAAAGGTGATCCAAACCTTCATTTCTTTATGCAACCTGTGCACTGATGCACAGATAAACAGGAGTTTGTAGTTTCCTCTAGAGGCTTCCTGCACTGACAGAAGACATGCTCACCTCATCGATAAACAATCTGAGCACCACAAAGGAACAATATGCACCACGCCATTGTCCACCCTCCAAACACATCCTTTTAAAATGTCAACTGAAAATGGTGTTGCTAAGGTTCAGTGTTCCATTGATTCAAAATGGACTCATCATTTGACAACTATGCCCAATTTATGGACTCCCACTATTTTCAATAGAAAGTAAGAGTGAGGCTTTCAGGAAACTGTTGAAAATACATTTAATCTCCTTTTCCTTAAAGACTTCCTTTGAGTTTTTGAAAGGATAAAAAGGAACTTGCAGCAATGCTTTGAAATATGGAATTTGTGGCAAAAAATATATTTGAAAAGACTTTTAGAAGGAAAAAAAAAAGAGAGAAAACTCCTCTTCACAGATTCTCTGGAAACAATGAAATAATTCCAGTGTTGTAATTATTACAGACATTATTTACTGATCAAAAACAACAACCCAGGGGTATGCAAAGAGAGAAAAGGACAGTGGTGTTGTTTCAAGTGTTCATTTCTTTTGAAGGCTGTTAGTGTGGGGATTTAGTCAGGTTTAATATTGCATCTTCTGCGGAGCTCGGCCCAGCGAAGCATCTGTGTCTGATCAAGTCCTGACTTTTTATTCCTTTGGAAGTCGTCTTCGGCAACTCCAACCACCACACTTCTCATTATTTCTCATGGTGCACATCCTATTTATCTGTCTTCTCATGTTCTACCAGTTTTCTTCTTGGCTGTCTGAGACAGGAACAGTATTGTCTCTGCTATCTCTCAGTAAATCTGACCCCTATATTTCTTTATGTAAATGCTTTCTAAATGAATCAAATCATTAATGTTTAGGATCTTCAAATGTAAAAATTACAAATTCTAATTCAAATATTTGAACAAAATTACACATCTAACACGTCTAACAACAACTTGTTTACATGTAGGGCTTATGTGGGCAAACAAGAGTAACAGCAAGTAGATTGGACAATCATTAGGATACTGTGGAAATGTTCTTATTGCAGTTTATTTACAAAATGTCTTAATTGTGTCTCAGTTTATTTGTATTTTGCTCTATTTTATTTGCAGTATCAATACTTGCCTCTCCCAAAGTTGTCTGACATTCTTTGCACTTTCTTTGCGACTATTTCGAGGGATCATTTTTATTGTCATTTTGTTTTAACATGTTTAAATTCAAAGCCACATAACTTCTGGAGAAGAGCCTGAAAACCAAAACCTTCTATAACAGTATTACAACTTTTCAAGGAATAGATAGACAACCAATCAGTATCCCCCTTTTTTAAGATTCTTAATTGGAGCTGGCTACTTTTAATCAAACTGACTATATGTATTATTAATCTGGTTTGTTTGTGCTTTAGGTCAGTGTTTCAAAATGCTAATTTTAGCCTGTCTGTGACGAGAATATATTCATCACTTTGATCTGGTACTCTGTTGTACGCATTCATGTGGCATATCTTCTAACTTTGATTCTAAATAATATCCACTTGCAAATGCTTTGTATCGGAGGCATAAAATCTCTGAGAAATGATCAAACCTCCCACAATTTTATTAGAGCAGTAAAGCACTACATACACCACATGCTGTCCTGATTATTCAATAAAATCACTGACATGAAGAAGCAATGAATTATACTACCAACATTGTCCTGCAATGCTTAATTCATTTAAAGAGGCAATTGTTGGAGGATAAAAGGAACATGCTGAGTAGCACTTAACTCCAAATGAGATGCTTTTTGATAATAAGACAGTGATGGAATCTTTTATGGAAGCAGTTACAGACATTTTTTCCAGTAGGGTCACAAACATATTCATTATCTGTTTGTAATAAATGTTTTCAGAGTTCACCCCCTTTTTTTTTTTTACAAAAAAAAAGTACTGTAGTATGGACATTTTAATATTTGCATATTTGAATCAGACTCAACATTCAAACTTGATAAAATTTATTTAGAATTAATGGTTTGACAGTCCTGACAACTATAGAAGAAATGTTGAAGTTTTCCTTTAGTCGCTCCTCTTAGTGCAAAAATCCTGAAAAAAAAAACCTTCATGTAGTTGTCTGTTCACTCATGTTTCTTTATGTCTTTCTTTTCTGATGTGTTCTTCAGGCCTCAATGGATCTGTGATAAATCCTTATGGCCCAGCAGGCATCTGCCTGTAATACAGCTGGGCTAGACTAATGAACTGGACCCAAACATTGTCACCGTCAGATTAATGACCATATTCAAGTATAAAAATGATTATATTCAGAGGAGAGTGAGTAAAATGGGAAAGCAGCTAGTTCATAGGTAGAGGGTGATTACATGCTGGATAGACAGATGATCAAGGTTAGAGGTCATCCAGCTGACACTGCTGTAGTTCAGAACAAGGTATTAAACCAGGGATCAACAAAAAGGTAAAATATATCGGTCGTTCAGAGCCTACATCAGTTCAGTGGCCTGCTGATGTTGTCATGTGGAAAATGGCCCTTAATTTAAATGTAGACTTGAATGCAAATCCTACAGAGGAAATCAGAGACAAAGGTCCACACGTGTCATTAACCTAAGGAAAGCCTAGATTTTTTTTACAAAGGTTTCAGAGAGCAACTGAAAGGAAAATAAATCAGCTGAACTCTGTTTCTGTCTGGTTGTTAAAGATTGTCTGACATCATCATTGTTTCACTGCAGTTTTTAAATGAACTTTAGCTTGTCAGACATCATGGACTCATGTCCGTCACATCTGATGTATTACTTTGGCATACAGGTTGATTAATGAATTAAAAGCCCTGTGGTTGTATAACAAGCTCTAACATCAGACCCCTGCCCTATACTGTACTAGACAGTGTGCAGACAGTGTTGTGTCTGAATCTGGCAGTTCATGCGTGGTCAGTCCTTTCTGGCTTGGTGAGCAGTCATCATTGCCTCGATGTCTTTTTATCTGGTATTTTGTTGAACACCGGCTTGAACTTCTGTGTTTCAGTCTCATGTCTACATTTTAATATAACTCAATGAGTAAAACCTGCTAACAAAAAACTAATGATGGAGAATTTCTGCTACAACACTGAATATTCCATTATGAGTTTTATACTGCTAAATAACTGAATGCTTCAAAATTTCCCTAAATTATGGCAATATCTAATTTTTATTTTTATTAAATTTCCACTTGCTTTGTTTATGTCTCCACTCTCCTCCACGTCACATCTTTAATTAGATCTTAGCGACGTTGCTTTGTTGAATAACTGTTTGATCTTGTGGCATATTTTACTTGCCAATGATACATCTTTCAGACTTTGAATGTCATATACATTTTCCATGAAAAATATTTTTGAACATTAAAAAATCAAAACAAAGAAACATCTTATTAGGAAAGGATTTCCAGTGTCTTTGTATTTGCCATTTGGAGTATAATTTCAACAAAAAAGTCAAAATTATGCCAAAAAGCACGTTTTGAAATCCTTTTAAGCAGTGTCAGATTTTATTATTTGGTGGCCTAACCCTTCTCATCCATACTGTATATGCAGAAACTTGTGAAATATTTTATACTGGATTCAAACTGAGAGGAAAAAGAGATGGCTACAATATTTCTTTTTGCACCACATGCTGTGTGAGCATCATGAATCATGGATTTTTTTATTTTAGATGTGACTATACATTGTCATAAATCGAGGTGGAGTGCAAGACCCAAGTGCAGACTCAGGGTAGACTGTGGAAATAAACTTTTGCTTTAAAACAAAACTGAAGGTGTTGCAATAAGAAAAGTGCAAAATATACAAAAAAACAATCCAAAGAGCAAAGACGGAGCAAATGCAAAGTTAGTCCCTCCTCAACAAAAGAGAATAAACATTCAAGTAAAAAAGTAAAGTTAAAAAAGTACAAAAGAAAAAAAAAGATTTATATCAGCATATCAAAAGGAGCGGTTAGATCCAAGAACTGCATACAACAAGATACAGTTGATGAGGTTTATTAAAAAACATAGATACATTTATATCTTTATTTTTTTTGCAAATAATGTAACTTATAATTTAAGTATAAATGGATGCGAAACAGTCCGTCCAAAAAAGACCTCACACGCATGGATCTGTCAGGTAACAAGGACATTCAAGACAAAAAGCCTAATTTACGAGAACATGTTTACCGATACCATCAGAAGATTCTCTTTTCTCTGTTCCGAGTCTGTTATCTGTACTTTTTAAGCCTGTGGATGTTTGTTCAGGTTTTACAAACAGGAAATCCTAATTAGAACAATTATGCAAGAACAGCTTTTCCCATTGTTTGCTGTGATTGTTGATTAGGTGGATGAACTCATTAAAAACATTTTCTTGTGTAATTAGAAAGATGCTGACAATCCAATTTAGCAATCATCATTATGAATTAACAGTCATTCAAAGTCAACAGCAAAAAATAAGTGAAAGAACTCAGAGCTTTGCTAAATTAGTTGACTTTGTGTTTATAAACTAAAGCTTGGATTTAAAAAAAAGACTCTTTTAAACTTTCAGTCCCTTGATGGAATCAGCATCCAAAAATACCACCAAAGTAAACATTAGATGAATATACATGTTGTGTAGATTAGCCTGTAACTAATGTGAGCTAAATGACATTTTATTCATCATCATTGTAGATATGAATAACAAGCTGCATGCTCTCATCATATATTTACATGAAATCATTAATCTCCATTGACCGGTAGTCAAAGCTTTCAAAAATCTCCTAATGACCCCCTCCACACTGTAAGACTTATGAATAAAACAAAGAAAGATCAATGAATTATTGACTATGTGTCATCAAGTTAAGGAAACCCCTAATGAAAAAGTGTTTGGGCTGTAATGCAACGTATTCAAACAAAATCCATTAACTTTAAATGGCTTCTGATCAATCCAGTACACTACTCCAACAAAATAAATGTGGTTTGTACAAAAGGAAAAACACATAAAGGTATTGACTGTGTGTTGAATGTATCGGAAATTTTTACAAATCAGTGTTTTAGACTTTATTCCACTAAAAGCCCAGTGCATGTCATTATAGTTAAAAACAAACAAAACACACCATAATAAAACAAAAATATATTCTTTTGTGGTTAAAATGTGTATAAAATACAGTAATATTTTCACAATACATGATACAATAATTATAGCAATAATAAAATTAGCACTTGCCACCTGTAGTACTTAGATCCCCCACCTGAGGGCAGACATTCTATAGGTTTTTGACTAATTCTACTAGAGGTAGAACTCTTAGAAATATGAAGACTAGTTATATCAGGTCATATATATATATATATATATACATATACATATAAGGTCATAAAATTACTTTAACAAATATTTAATGTAAACCTTCCGCTCTGGTGCAAGATAGTTTTTAAATGCAGAAATAAAAAATCAAAACAAAAGGAGATTAAAATGATTGAGTGTCAGTGCAATGTAATGCATAATCTTTAGTCTATTCCTTTAAATATTTATCTTTAGTTTAGAATAAAAAAGTCATTAAATCCCAATTTTGCAACTATCTGTCAAACAGACAAACTTTTCAGCGCTCCCCTCTGTCTCAGCTTTGTGTCTGTACCCATTCTGACCTGTGATTGGACTATTGTTGCATGTGAAGTCCTATGATGTCTTAAGATGCACAAAAACTTTGGTAAAGCTATTCTCATCTTTTAGAAACTATTAGAGTGTTGGCTTCTGACCAAATATGCACACAGTAAACTCAAGGCTGAGCTGTTTTTTCTACTTGAGTTCAGACAGCGTTATTTTGTGAATGTTTTGTCCTAAAATATAACCATCACTGAAAAGCTTGTTTTGTCTTCTCTGTACCATAAATACTAAGAGAGTTATGGTAACGTACATCACCAAAGTGCAGCTTTTGAATACAATTTGGTTTGATTTGCATCTCAACAAAATGTCTAAAATACATCATCACCCCTAAACATATCTGATGTCTGAAGCTAAACACTGAAGTGGTTCTTGCTGTCTCTTTCTGAAAAGAAGTGAAGCTGTGGACCCATTTTCTGTCTTTTACTGACAGCCCTGTGATGTGTACAAAGCCCCCCCATTCCTCAGCTGGGAAATCAGCCTTACTACAGCGCCATCACAAACAATCAGTGCTCATTACCAACTACACACTACCTTAGTTGTGATAGAAGTGCTCTTGTGTTTTTTTTTATGTGCACAAATGTGTGTTTTTCTTCCTCGGAGTATAGAGTTTGATGATTTTGTTTGTGCACAATGAACAGTGAGCACTCTTGGGTGAATTGCTGTTAGGTGGCCATGCTTTGAGGTTCTATCTTGGTGAATGAGCTCTGTTGTCAGGCAGGTTGTTGATACACCTATAGGCCTGTGACCTTGCAAAGAGTAGAGCAACTGTCAAATTCAGAGAGGTGCTTTTATCAGCTTGGTGCCCAAACGCAGCACACTCAACCAATTATCTCCCTGTCAGACATAAACATGGATGCCTTGTTGCTAGTCTCTGTGTATGGCTTTTTGAAGGGCATGATGATCACAACCAACCTTGTGTCGGTGAGAGGGCCATTCCACGAATTGAGTGTAATTGGGGAGGAGAGCTGCGAGCCAGTTGCTCTCTGTGTAAGCAGATTACAGACTGGCAAAGCTGAGACCCCCTCAGGGTGCCGCAACATGGCTGTTGGTACGTGGTGTGTAAAACAAGCATGTCACTCATGAATAATACATTGGAGAATGCCCAGCCATGAAACTGGAAGATTGGACAAAACAAGAGGATGAGAGGAGGTAGAAAATAAAATAAAATGAGAGGAGGAAGAGGGCAAGCACAACAGGACAATTAAACAGGAAACAGGTGTAGCCATCCAGCAGAAGTACAGCTGGAACTGCTGAAAACAGGAGGCAGTAGTTATTTATTTGCAGTGTTCTTGACACAGTTTCACTGTTATGGGTTCTAATCACTCAACTCTAAAACTGAAGTTTTGCATGAATACCAAATCAATTTTTCCGAAGAAAAGCTTTACAGCAATCTCTTTCTTTCTTCTACAAGTGCATCATTTTAAGGACTAAAGCCTTCATCGTTCTGAAAAGGCACCACTTTTAAACAGGCAAGCTCCAAGTAATAAAAACATACCCATTGACATGACCAAAAATATTCTGACTTTATTTGCGACTAATTATTGTATAAAACTTCTGTTTATCAGAAAATTGTCAATAGTTGTTACTAAACCCCCAATGCAGTGCAGCCTTTACTCTTACGAGCATCTGCATGAACTTGTTCTGTTGCACTGATTGAAGGAAAAAAAAAACTTTAACAATTTTCTTGAGGCATAAATGTAATTTTACATGTTTTTTCTCGTAGGCATGAACTTTGTTTTAACTATAATTTTGCAAAGTTTGTGGTGCAATTCCATTGATTAACCAGAAGGTGACAGTGTATGTGCCAACTCGCTCTAGTTCACTGTACAAAAAAAAAAAACGTTTAAAACGTTGTCCACAGTAGTGACCACGATGTGTGAGGTGAATACATTTAAACACAAATCAACCATTTCAAACAATAACACTCAAAATTATCAAACTTTATTCGCCAACGTTCTCTATTTTGCATGTAGATCTTATGTACAAGTATTATCGCATCAATTTATTAACAGTAGTATTCGTTTTAGGTTTTATGGTACTTTCACTTGCACTTTCAATTCTTCTGAAACAAAAACTTTGAGATTCACTTTATAATATGTTGTGACTGCTGTAATTTATGGACAATCAGATTAAAATTGTATAAAAAAAAAAGTTCTGAGGCTGCTGTTATTTTTTTTCCCACATTGCTTATTTATTTCTTCTTAAAAAAAAACATTTATTTGACCAGATTTTCAAATTTTTTATTTCACTCTGTGAAATTGCTTTGGGGAAGGAAACGTTTGACCTATTCAGAGATCAGTTTGGGGTCATTGCTGTTATTATCTGAGAATCAGATTATAGTTCATTAAATATGACATGCTTTGATCAAAATCCTCTTAATTTCAATTTATTATTAAACACATTCCAATTGTAAATACTTTGACATTCCAGGGAGTGAAAGTGTTACAGACATGATATTTTCTGCTTTGCATTTTCTTTGTCAGGGCTCATTTCAGGGATTGGACATTATTAATCACATTTTTTCAACCAAAATTACTTCGAGGCTGCACCGCAGGAGCCATTCTGAGCAGCATTCAGCCACTCAGAGTGCCACAGTTGTTGATGATGCTCATTTCAAGACACATGAGAAAACAAAAACAAAATCAGCACGCAAAAGTGCCAACCTCCAGTGGAGACTGTCCAGAGCCAAATGAGTGTTGCCTGTGCTGCTTTAGTAATTCAAATCACCTCTCTTCTGTATTTTGCATTAGGATACAGCAGACAGAAAACCTTGATAATGGTTTTCATTTACCCCCCAGTAAGACTAATCACACCGCCATTGGTTCCACACACACCGCTTTGGCTGACGCATCTGAATACTGCAGACCAGCTCTGTTGGTGGCAATGGAGCAGGTTGATGCTGCCGAATTACCCCGTGTGCCAGTGACGCTTTTCAACACCCAGCATCAGAGCAAGAATGTGGGGAATGTTGGCAGATTTGTCACAGCAAAGAGACAGCAAAACATTCAGGTGTTTTAAAAAAAAATCTAGTTTAAAATATCTAAAATCTTGTTTCTTCATAATATTACTAAAACTAAAACGTTACTTCATCATGAGATTTGTTGAAGCCATTTATTTTTTTTGCGCTTTGGGTTATGTGGAAAGTGTATAATTTGCACGTGTGTACATTATTGATAGGACTACTATGTCATTGTTTTCAATTATATGAAACACAGAATTCCACGGAACCCACTGGCTTTCCAACACATAGCTAATGTAACATTAAAACCCCACATGTTAAAAAATAAACCAGAAAAAAAATTAAATATACATCTGACAGGATCCATGTGTGAAAATGGCATGAATTATTTAAGCTCTTTTTTGTTCCTCCTTAAATACTGTGGACAGCCAACATTCATGCAGAAAATCACCAACTCGTCTTTAACTGGAGTAAATTCTGTTTTTCATTCAGGACAAATTGAATCTCCCATGAAGTCACTGTTTGTTTCTAATAGCTTAATTTTATTCCCCTCCTTTAATGGCCGCATATTAAAAGAAGTTGACTTCAGTCGTACTCAAATCTCTTTTCTTTTTCTTTAATGTCCTACAGATTTATCTCAACAGCAGCCGTATGGTCCTGTGGGTGATACAGTATCAGCTACGAGCCCTTACGGCTACAAATCTCCACCATGCTTTTGACAATTAATCATTTAGAGGTGAGGGCTCCATTTGTGGAAACTGTGTCCATTTGCTACACCGTCGAATGACTGAATAAGTCAACAGCAACAATGCGGGAGAAATTGTTGTTGACTTAGCCATTTCTCAAAATAACTCTCCCGAGCCTGAAATTGAGATGATATGAAAAGTAGAGAAAATGGGAAATAGGAATGAAAGAAGTAATGTATGCTGGCACAGTGCACGGCCATACTCACATGCCTGTCCATGTCAAAAGAGGAAAATAAATAAATAAAGAGCAAGCACTAAGGTCATACTTTATTCAGATTAAAAGCCGCTTGCATTTTTGTTGCCTTAAAGGGCTAATTTAAACCCTGTCAGTTTGTATCTCTGTTTCTGCCTTTTCATGTCTTCTCTGCAATCAAGCGAGGTCCTCTGCGTTTTAACAATTCTGTTGCTAAAACGATTAAAAATTAAGTCTTACAGTGTAGCTCTGCACATGTACATTGCAGATATTTTGTAATAAAGTTTGTTCAATTGTTCAAAATGAGTTAAATGCAGCCTTCTTCCTCGACTGACTGGGGTCTGAGAGGACAGTATAGAGACACAGACACACACAAAAGTGTTGGGCCATTTGTTTCTATGAAAATAATCGAAGTTAATGGCAGTAATAATAATAAAAACAAACATGGAGGGTAAAGTCTCCTTTCCACTGGTCGCGTAACAGACGAGTAATGTCACTGAAGTGTAATACGCAGCTGATAGCCGCTATTAAAGTCAACAGGACCGTTTCCACCAGGCGCAGCGGGGATTTGAATCAGTGACCCTCTGGTTACCAGATGACCCACTGCCTGAGCCACGACCGTCTTTTATGAGAGTTTAAAGACATGTCCTGGTCAAAAGATAATATCAAGGTTCTTTTAATTAGTGTTAGAGGTCAAGGTAATGCCATTCAGAAAAAAAAAGGTAGAACTCCTAAGGGACTCAGGACCAGAAATGCCCAAAATGTCCCTTTAAGGGAGAATATCTTAGAACGCAAGTTTAAATAAGTGAAGCAAAAGGACTTGTATACACAGAAATCTATTTTCTCAACTGTGACAAAGTTTTCAGTGATTTTCAGCTTATAGCTACACTGCTCAGGATTTGCAAGCAGGAACTTCTAATCACAACAAAGATGAAGAAAGGATTTTCTTATTGTTTGCCGAGATGGTTGATTAGGTGGATGAAATCATTATCCGACACTTCTGTGTGTAATTAGTGAGATGCTCACAGTCTAGTTTAGTGAAGATAATTATGAATTAACTCTCTGCTTTGCAGCCAGATTCATCAGACAGGAGGTTTGAATTTCAGTAATAATAAAGTTTTTTTCTCTCTAAATGAGGCCTCGAAATACTTGATTTCAGAAAGTAAAAAAAAAAAAATTGTTGAAATTGACAGATTTTGTTTATTTTGTTTTCTGAGTGGCCATTAGCACGAGGCTACTGATGGCACTTGATTGAAACCCCTTTGATATCATTTTTGCTGGAGAGTGTTGTCCATAACCTAATGGAAGGCCTTTTGAATATTACAATTTACGTAATATTATTCGGTGTTATTGATTTTCCCAATAAAAAGCATTTATTTCTGCTTTGGATGAATCGACTTTCCAGTTTTTGTCTGTCTTTTTTTGTAACTTCTGCTTGTTTAGAATTCCATCAGAAAGAAATTTTTTAAATTCTTCATGAATGATTTCAGTTCACCGTGTGCTCTGTCTCTCTCTCGCTCTGTGTGTGTGTGTGTGACAACATCTCGTCTTGGCATGATGTTTGATGATAAGAGAGTGCTTAAGCCACTCCGTACCCTTTCAGGTGATCAGCTTCAGTAAAGTACAGCAGTACTGCCTTCACATGTGCCCCAGGCAGAGTCTGAACCTGTCAGGAGATTTTTTTCTTTTTTTGCCAAATCTCAACCTCACAGCTGTTTTTTTCTGTCTAATCTCTTTTAAAGCCTCTTTTTTGATGGTCTGATCTGTCATTTTTGCTCACACAGACAGATTTGATATATCCTGGATCCAGAAAAGTCAAGGCGGAGTGGTAGTGGCACCACCAGAGATATGCTGATACAAAAGTGGTTGTTTCACAAACAGCAGCAAGTAACAAGAAACTTTTATTTGTCATTTCAAGAGATTAAACAACACATGGGGGAGGAGTGGTACCTGTCACACCTCATCATTCCCAGGAAGTGGAGAGACCCGCTGAACAATCTGTGTCTGTCTTTCCACCAGCCTGCATACAGAGTCTCTGTGGCGCTGCTATCCTGCCATAACTTATAGTTATGCAGTAATTATTACACCAACAGGATGAATGATCCCATCTTTGACTTTTAGCACAGATTAAAGCATTTCTCCCCATTTCTTGTTGAAAAAGCAGTAAGTGATTATTAGATTATTATTAGATGTTGCAGTCTATATAATACAAACATACTGGTGATAATAATAATAATAATAATAATAATAATAATAATAACAATAATAATAATAATAATAATAATAATAATAATAATAATAATTATTATTATTATTATTTAGTTGTATATGATCTGAAAAAGTTTTCATCTTGAATCTTTACTGTATCTCACAGAAGTGTTTTGACTGCTGGAAATCAACCATCCAATTCTGTTTCTTCTATATTCTGTTGAAACGAAGGCTTGGACGTTATTGTGAAACTCCAGCTGTTGAATTGTTAATTCAAATCACAGAAATCTTGATAATTTTATCGCTCTTTCTCAGCAGGGGTAATTTTTGGAAACACAGCCTGATTGCTGGAAATCTACCATCAAATGTCTTTCCCTCCATGTTTGTTATGGGAGAAAGTCCACACGTTCACAGAAGGACATTATACAGAGTCAGTTCTGGGATTTTCCTGTTTTTATGATTTTTATGTCATTGGATGTCTGTAAAATGTTGAAATTAATACTGTTTTTTTGTTTGGCCTAATCTGTTTATTTGTTCAGACATACATTCTGGGTGATTTGATTGTTGGATAACTCATTAAACCTGATTATTTTGCTCACATTCAGAGCTGGGGTCCGTTCCAGAAAGCAGGTTATGTGACGTAACGGGAAAGGTTTTAGGGTAAGTTTGTAGATAACCTGAATATTCGGTTCCAAAAACGGACCCCAGATGAGCTGTTAGAATTTTAAAAAGGTAAAGGCTTCAGCGTACATCTTTAAAGACAGAGTTGCTTTGACACCAAAGTCTTAATATCACAAAATGTATTTTATACTCTTTCTCTCAATATGTTTTTTTTAAAAACTGGGCTTATCAAAATGTATAACTCAGACAAAACCATTTAAATTCATTTAAAAATACATTTTTCCACTAAAATAATCAAAATTTAAAAGATGAAGAAAGGAATGTAGAGGCACCTATAGCTGCAGTTCAGATCAGTGTGTGTGTGTGTGTGTGTGTGTAGCACGTTGATGTCAATATTTACAAATGTCTTCAAGAAACTGATTGAATCAGCACGATAGCAGATTTGGGGAAGACATGTGGTGTGTTGTCAGCATGCACCAAGACTTGTGGAGCGTTAATCGTGAAGACAGTCTCATCCTGTTGATGCCCTCCTGTCTCTATGGACCGCCACAGGCTCTGTTTGACTCTTCTCTTAACATAATTGAATAGTTTTCTCTAAGGACAGGAATAACACCATGACTAAAGGTGTCACTGCCAGTGTAGGGAATGGCGTTGTGCATTCAGGGGAATTTTGTTTTATCACAGGAAGAGGAGTTTTGCTTGCAAACAGCTGCTCTGCGCCTTTAAAAACAAGAAGATCTGATTTGAGGTTGTTTCCTGTCCCTACTGCAGTTAATTATAAAGTACTGCATCCAATCACATCTAATTTGTGACTGTTCTACAACTGGACAACATGACTCTGGCAACAACATTAACTAATTCAGCTGATATGTGGCTGCGCTGCTGCAAACGGCCTTGCACAACATTTAATTATGGTGATAACAGTACAGGTTAATGGTAAATGAAGTCCCTATCAGTAATCTTATTTGGACTCTGAGCATTAAAAGCAAGACTGTATACAGAAAAGAAGAGCATCATGAGCTGTGCAAAGCTCTGGTCCTTTAGCAGCTTCTCGGCTCACTCCATCAACTCGCCAAGGAACTCTGTTTCAAAGACAAACAGACTCATTTGTATCTTCTACAATGATGAAGTCGTGCCTGTCCTGCCCTCAGTATGTGGTTTATTAAACTCAAAGAACAGTCCTCATTCATCCTTTTATTTTATCCTGATTGGAACCGCAGGAAGGTTTGAGCTTAGCCCAGCTGTCCTGGACACCTTGTATAGATCATCAGTCCATCACAGTGCCAGCCTGTTGCTTTGTGGTGCATCGCATTCAAAAGGAGAAAACAAGAATTAATCTCAACTGCCAGGAACTGAGCTTTGTCTGCTTTACTTGGCATTAAGAAAAGGTCTCAGGTTCTGACAGAAGGGTTCTTACTAAGTGGTCTGCCCCTTCTAAACCCCCATGATGAATTTATTAACCCAGAAGAAGGTCAGGCTATCCTGTGTGACCTTGGCCTTGGGGAATAAAGCTGGGCAGGAAGGGACTGAGGAGTAAGCCACACTGACCAGCTGCTGCTGGTGGCAACACCGAAGAGTCGCCAAAATCTAGAATCAGCTACTTAACTTGTATTTTTATTACTTGTTTTCTTACTAAAGATTTAATGAAATAAAAATAATAAAATGTTATTTTAATCTGGTTCTTCATTCAATGCTTTTACCTGGTTATCCTGTGTAATTTTGATTTGACTATTTTGAACATAGACCAAAAACCTACATCAGCATATCTTCTTCCAATGCTTTATTCTGATAAGAAATAAAACTCTTCTTTATGTTTTTGTTACTTTATTCACTTAATTTATTCTAAGAATGTTATGTCTTTTATTTGTAAACTATCACAGCAGCTTTTCTTTAAACTTCCTCTATAGGTATCCCAAAGCTGTCTTTGTTTTCTATCAGTTTGTCGTCAATTATTGTTTTTTTTAATTCATATCAGTCAGTTATTGTTTTTTAATTCATGTCTGCCAATGTTGAGTTTTTTTACTCTGTTGGGTCGAAGAAAGTGAAATGGATATAAGATGGTGTTCAAGTTAACATGTGCGTCACATGTTTTTGTGCCCTTTTGCGGTAATGTCATAAAACAGTCATTATGTAAATTTTCTCCTTTACTACAGCATCCCTCAATCCTTCAGCCTCCTTTTCAATCGAATCTAAAACAGAATAGATTTGATAGTGGCAGTGTCACGAAGCCCACATGCTGCTTCAGTGTAATCTGTAGGATTTGTATTTGGATTTAAGGCCTAGAAAATCAGCACTAAACATATGCAGATGCATGCTTGAAAGCACCTAACGTTGTCTCGTAGCAGAGCTCACAAAACAAGCTTAAACGAGACACTGTCACTGAAATGAATAGTTGCTTTTCCATCTTTTTTTTTTCATCTGCAACCTTTTGAGGTAATGCATTGTTAAGCATCTACAATTTTTGTAATGAAAAATACCAATTCTGATGAGAAAGTCACTTCTATAAACTCAGTTAATCAATCACAGAGAGCCTACTGCATGCGTTTAGCTGAGCCATTGCGCAGAACAACTTGATTACAGTTGCCGTTGATTCAAAGAGGTGCGATGTTAAACTGACGTGAACTGCCTGCAAATGACAAAACCAATAGAGTTCCGACCGCCGTACTCGTTTAACACTCACACGTCCGCCTTGTATCTACATATAAAAGCTGCTGAGATCGATGTGGAGTCACAGAGTGTTGTTGGAATAGAAAATCAATGGTCACTAACATTTATTATGAGAAAATCAGCACAAAAGACATTATGCTTTTACTGCCTGGAGTGAGGTAGGTGAGCTGCAGTGTCAGACCCCACCTCAGATGTTTGAGTTATTAAAGTTTCACAGAATCTTTATTTACCACTTTGAGTTTTTTTTTTATATATACGTGGGTTTCAGTGTTGCTAAAAGGATTTGCCAAGTCAAATTCAGTGGGAGATGCAAACTCTATGGGACTTTTTTTACTCAGTGGTATGAAATATTAAGTGGAGTTTCAACGCTTGTTGTGTGCACCTCAGCAGGAATCTGACAGCTCTTAAAATACAGAGTAGAGGTTGGAGCAAAGGCAAACAGAGAGATCGAGAAATATACAAAAGTAGAATTAAAGCAGTGGAAAGGGAAAGCAGGTATTTTTGTCTGCAGAAACCGAAGCAAAATAAATATATAAAACTTGTTGATTATTTATAAGAATGGTGTCAATGAGGCTTCCTCCATTTAGCTACTTATATTATTTGGTGACATTGGGGTTGGAGGTTGTAATGATGAGGTTTGAATCTTCATCCTTCCTCCTTCTGTCTGTCTTCCTTTTCTCTGTCTTCCTCTGTTTTCTTTTTTTCCTCGTCTCTGGATAGCAATCAATAGTTATTATCTGCTGAGTGTCGCGATGGACACAGCATAGAGCCCCCATTCTGAGTTGATAGTGCTTTCTCATTATAGCTGACACTAGTCTAAACAAAGCAGGCCTATTTTCCTGCCACCAGACAAACACTGTCTCCATAATGGCACCAGATAAAAGAGAAGCAGGAGGCAAAATTGAATTTCACATAATAGTGAATCACTAGCTCGAGACTTTTTTTTTCTTTTTTCACTCCATTTTTTCCCTTTTCCGTGTTATTCTTTGAAGTACAGTATTGGGTTAATACCCAAACTGTGTGGATTTTCTTACATTGTCTCACTGGTGGTGCAATTCCATCATAGCTATCACTCAGTCCAATTCCAGTTTTCTTAATTCCTCCTCCATCCTTCTGTCTGTCTGTACATTGGTTTTGTCCCTCCACTTACTTACCCAGCTGTCAGTATCACCTCGTAGGGGGGTGAGGTTGTTTTGTTTTGACGGGGGTTGTTGTTTCATAAAATAAATAAATGATATCTGCGCAGCAGAGTGGAAAGCATAACGAATGGCACTTGGAGAAAAGGCAATTTAGGGAGAAGTGCTCTGGCTGGCAAGGGAACAGAATGGGTTTTTACTGTGAAGTATAACCAATGCATTACAAAACACATCACCAGAGGTTTATTGAAAAAGCCAAGTACACCTCACTCCTCCTTGCCCCCCCCCCCTCCACCATCCTGTCTAATGAAAATGGCCAACATTATCATGGCCTACATGGTAAGGCACTGAAAGTCAGCTTCAGAAAGTCAGGGCCGACACTTTTATTACGGTGACGACAAGCTTCAGCTGAATGACGGAGCAAAAGGTCTGTTTTATTTATTTAATTATTTATTTTCACAGTTTATCTACACTTGTGGGTGCAAATATGCTTATAATACAGCATTGATTTGATCAATATTAAGTACAATGTTTACTTTTAATGGCTATTATTTTTACTTTGCTTCTTTTTTAAAGACCCACCCCGATCATCTTTTGAGCTATTTTAAAGCGTCTCAGTGCCCTTTAAATTATGATCATGGCGCTTTTAACCAAATACACAAAACCTATGCTGTTTTTTAGAAAATAGCTTGGAGATAGCAGCAGTAGCTAATTAGCGATTCACCTTTGTGCTGTGGGCGGAACCATTGGCACAGAGGATTCCCCTTCCCTCTCCGTTGCTGAGATCTCTCTGTTTATGCTGGCGCTGCCACTACATTACAGCTCGCTTAAAGCTAGCTTACAACTAGCGAAGCACTAGCTTGTACCCCGCCCAATGCCTTTTCTATGTCACAAACAGTCCCTATTTTAAACTGCATTTTTGCGTCTGCTACTGATTCACAGCGATTTGAATGCAGAAATACTCAGAAATTAAATTTTGAGCTTAATTTTCTTAAGATACGTCCTCTAGCATTAGAAAAATGCCAAAAGAACATGTTAAAAACACAAAAAACACAATTTTCATCAGAGTGGGTCTTCAAGAAAAACTATTTGTCAGTATAATAATCAATGTTTGTAATGTGTTTACCTAAGCTGGGATTTTTTTTCATGTTATAAATGTATGTTAGACTACATGTTATAACGTAATCTAATAGTTATTTTGACAATGTCCGTTCATGTACGTATGTTTTTGTAATTTTGTGTTTCATACGCTGGCATTTGAGTTTCCCTAGTCCCAGACTACTATTTGCATGACAGGTATCTTGGTATTGTTTTGCATCGGCTCTGGACTTCCTCATGGTGTAATTATATGTCCAGAGCGCAAAGATGACATTATGTAAGCATTAAATGCACCAAGCTTCACTGGAGGAACTATTCATTTGATGCAGTAATGTCCCAAAATGACAACCATGTCTGACCTTGTTCATGTCTTAACTAGAATGTTTTTATCCTTATTTTGTTAAGAATGTCTTTTTGCCAGTGTAACATAATACGGAGCAAAGCTATGAATTATATAAGTATCAGCCAAACGATACTTGATATATTATTTGTTTCTCCAAACCTTTGTTATGTATTTTAAGTTGAGTCAGATGTATTACAACCAGAAACAGCAACATATTGCAGAAGATGAAGTAAAACAAGTCTGTCAGTATAAGTTTTATGTCTTTTTTGAACAACAGACCCAGACATGTTGTTCATCTTTACCTAATGGAATCAACTCATACTTATTTTTTTTCATATGATGTATTACCAAACACTAATTCAATCAAGCTTTAATTGATTTGTCAGCCTATTGTAACATTTTACAGGATTGAAAATTAATCTATTAATGGTTCAAGTATATCAAGTCCCTTTATGTTGTTTTAAACATTTTTTTTAAACAAGCTTTTCTGAAGCATTTTAAAAAACTTCACATTTTGGGACAGGGATTTTTGTTTAGGGGTGTTAAGAATGATATAAGAAAGTCATGTTTTTTCTTATCATGATTTTATTATGTATTATTTACTTTATTATTTACATCTACACTCACTCCTTGATGTAATTGAAACTTTTAAACTTCATATTCTGAGTCTGTGGTTTCTTCTGCCGTCTGAGGGTTTTAACTAAGTTTAGTGTCTAGGAACAATTTCCTTGACAAATGCAGAGGCAGTTTTATTTGTAATGTTTTCTGTCACCACACCTGGTTGTTCTGTTTGGTGCAAAAAAAACAAAAACAAAACAAAAACATGATATGGAATTATAATATGACACTACCTGCTCACCACTAAACGTGAGTAAAGTTTTATTATCATATCACTTATCTAGCCTAAATAACCCCTAAAAATTAACTACTAAACTAATGTATTGATTTTTTTCTCCCTCTCTTTTAAAAAAATGCTACAGATGTTCTTTGTTGCTCATTTTTATCATCAAATCCTTGATGTTAAAATATGATAACAGTTAACATGATTCTGATGATCTTCTTTAGAAAGGTACTAAATTCTTCAAATAATTCCCTTTTTGCAGCTTCAAACAGCCAAACCTTGAAAAATGAAAGTTTCTTATCCTCACCCAACTTCAACCACATTATTGACAAGCTGGAACAGACATAAAGGATTTTTCTGTTCAATGTTTTCACAAAAGCTTTGACACTGACATATTTAATTGCCCTGCGAATAGGGGCTGTCAGCTTATCAGTTATTTATCAGACAGTGACAGAAATGTCTTTTTCCTGTTTGTGCCATCCTTGTGAGTTGGATTTTAAATTACTTTAATAAGAGTTTTTCAGTCTTATTAAAATACTTATTAAAATAAAGGAAACTGCCATTCAGCTTCCTGTTTTACAGAAATGTTTTTGGTTCACTTGAAATGTGTGTTTTCAGTTCATCAGAAAATGACATACTTTGCTTTTGAAATTATGCTCAAATATAAAAAAAACATTTTTTTCCAAAAAAAAAAGATGTCATACTGAAATGTGAAGCGTGTTACACTGAATGCTCAATTTAACTATAGAACACCGAATGGAACATATTTGATTAACCTTTTCTAAGACTTCTACCTCTGTCTCAGGATTAGTGCTCTAATATAATATAATATGATAATACAGTGGACAATAGTTATATGCACAATGCTTATATGCACAAAACTGCTGGGCACGTTCCTGTGTCATAGAGAATCCTTATGCATGCACGCGTATCTGGTGCATCTGTTACTAAGTGTCATAGTGGATCCGCTCTACAAGTTGATCTGTTTGAGAGTTTCATTCTCCTAATGTATTTTAATTGCGTTGTTACATCATTTCTGATTATCTGTTATCAGTACCAAACACTGCTACCTGTGTTTACAGTCCAAATGACCACCGATAAATGCACGCAACGCTTACATGGGCACCGAGGTCGTGCATATAACCGTCGATCACTGTATAATACATCATATTTAATAAGTCAGAACTAACGGTTCTGTCACATTATTTCAACAAAATATAGAATATATGATTATTATGTTATCATTAGTCACTTTTAAATGAAAAAGTCCACATCTGGCTACATTGAGGTCTGGTCAATGACCTCGTGCTGATTTCCTCTTTTGTCTAGTTGTCCTTTCTACATGTAAATCTCACTGTGCTTTTCACAGATGGATTTTCCTTTAACACAGAGAAATACTACGACTCTGCAAGTTGGTATCTGGGCCTAATGTATATTCAAAACATTTACCTGCCTTTTAAAAACCTAAATGTAAGACAGATCACTGCCTGAATGGCTAAACTCCACATTCACCAGGACAATAACAGCTGGGTAAGTTTCAGTAAACTGTTATGGTTGCATTTTGTGTATGTGTGTGAGCATGACTTCATCTGTGTATGGGCCTACATGGGTGTTCTTTTAACATTCCCAGTGTGCGTTTATGTGTTTAAAAAGTGTTTACTTCAGTGACGAATATCCTCCAGGAGCTATAGGGGATATGCTGGTAATCTCAGCAGCACAAATACATAATGTAATGATGATAAGATAAGCTATAGCTCTGTGTGTTTGCTTACTGGCTAAAGGGAGGGAGAAAGGAACATCTGTAACGAGTAATGAAAGAGTTCTACTATCAGCAGCACAACCACAGATAAATGTCCTGGGGGGTGCTTTGTATATATATTACAAATTAAAGGGAAGACAACATCAAAAGTCAACCTTTCAGTGCTTTTCATCACTGCAACAGTGCAACTAAATATGATCTGTGTGGTTTCACTGTTGGAGGTTTTACATGAGTCTTTTAGGTTTGAAGAAACTGTTAACACTTGTTAGGCTAATATTAATGGAAACACACAAGCTAGCCGTCAATATCGCTAGGACAACATCTAGCGAAAGGCAATGCCTCGATGTCTTAGTGAAACCACATCAGCAATTTAAACAACTGATGTAGGAGAATAAAAGCCAATATATGTAACGATGCTACAGCAACAAAAAAGACATAAAAATGCAAAGGAGTTTAAACTCAATACACCAATTCTATCATTTTTGACATGCTAAGAGCTCTACTTATTTAACATGATTTGTAATTTTCTCAAACACATGAGTATCAAATCCCATACATGTCTTCTTCTTTTAATTATTATAAATATTATTATATCATATATATACAAAATGTGTTTTATATTTTGTGAGTATTATGTTGTCATTATCTAATGCTTCTTCTAATACTACTACTACTAATAATTATTCTCAATTATGCTCTGGGATGAATCAGGGATTCAAGAAACTAATGCTGGATCTCACTTACAAGTTTGACTTTATTTCAGTTTACATTCCTGCAGCTCAAATATGATTCCGTTTTGTTAAGGTTGTATAGTGCGATTACAGTTTAGCTGAATACAATTTTAAGTACCATTAATAAAGGACTAAAGGATTATTTTTCTTTTTTCTGCTGCTGTAGTAATTTTCTTGGTCTAGAAATAAAATTGGCAAAGCATTTGATTTATTCATAACTTTAAAAATGTTTATTATTTTTCACTATTAAAAAAAATATATTGAAGATAAGTGAGACTCAATATCACTAAGACAGTGCGAGATGATGTCACATTAAATGCTGGTTTTTATCTGCACCACAATAAATCAAACTTTATTTGTTTAACACTTTTTATACCATTTGCAACACAAAGTGCTTCACATAATAAAACCATTAAAAACAGACAAACAAACACAAAAACAACAATTCAGACCCCAACTCCCTGCTACCCCCACCCCATAAATGCTATTTAGATCTTTAAATTAAAAACTCAATAAATGAACAACTGAATAAATATACAACCGAACAACTGGCTTGACAACACTGTGAGGAAACCATGTATGTATGGGGGTCATCCACAACCAGGAGCTGGTCCACTCAGACCACGACCGGATGAAACCACAGGAACTGGGTCAGAGCCGGCCAGGGCCAAAAGCACAACCACAAGGCTGCACAGAGGGCCCCCGGGCCCCCAACACCGTCATTCCTGCAGAAGCAACCGTGCACACTGAGCAAGAGGAATTCCTTCATACACGTCTAAAAAAATATGTCATATTTTACTAGTAAACATGATGCTGATGCACTTCAACCAAAAATGTCGAACAATGTTTGCTAAATGAGCCTAATATGGATAAACTTAAAATAAAAGTAAATGATTCTATTTTTTTGGATTATGAAACATGCATTAAATTCCTGTCTAGTGTGCTATAGAAAAAATGCATTTTATTTAGCTCTTAAAATTCATAATGGATCTGATACATTACAACCTGTTCTGATTTGTTTATATTGTGAAACATGTTTCAAAGAAAAAAATATGTTTTAATAGTTGTAAAAGCTCAAAGCACCAAGTAATTTTTGTTGATTTCTCATGCATATTTATGAACTGTGTTCTAAACAAATGAAAGAATTTGTTGACCCAGAAAAAGCTACCAAGTTTTCTCCTCATTTCATTAGTATTCTCCTCTATATGAAACTGCCTTTCTTTTTACCTTTGCCATTATAGATCCAAAAGCCTCATAATACATGTTCTTACTCATTATTGATTATTCTTCAACTGAGTTTGACAGGAACTCTTTGGAGAATTCTTCAGATTTAAAAAAAACATGGACAAAAGAGTTCACAGTTTTCACAACTCAGTGGAAGTCTGCCATTTTCGCTGCCTCCTGCTGAATGTGAAAGTGAGGGTAAAGTCTTCTTCTACTGTCAGAACGACATCCTTAGAGGTAAAAGCTGTGCTGTGCGGAAAAATAAATCACTTTTAGATGCATTTGCATTGTCAGAGTGTTGCATTATCAAATATGTATGACAGTTGAGAAGATAACCTCTAAAATACTGTTACAAAGCACTGATACCACAGCTAATCTGCTTTAAGTCAAACGTAGTGCTAAGCAGATTTGTCTTTATCACGACTAACGATCTGTGCGTCTCCTTTCACAAGCTGAAATGTGGATAGAACAGCACCACGGGCTGCACAATCTTTTACCCCGAAATCACCATTTCTCTTCTCCCACCCTCACAGACACTCAGTGCTGAAACGTTGTGCTGTTTCCAGTACTTCAAAGGACATCATAAGCATATCCACAATGTGCCTGAATCCAACTCTAAATTAATGTGAACTTGAACATGAAACTAAGTCTTCATCTTTCACTTCATTACAATACAATCATCTCCACTTTGTGTCAAAAAATGGAGACAAGTTTCTCCTGTGTGACTAAGACCCAGATTCACTAACTTTACACTTCTTTTGCACATCGTTTACATCCACAACTGACTACTTTTCAGCTTCAGGTTCACACAGCAAACAGCACTAATAATAGTGTTGAAACGGTGCTAACATGTAGTTCTGCAGGAGGATTTTACACTCTTTTTTGCATCAATTATCCTCCCTGAACAACATGTCACAAATAGAGCAGCAAGAAAAGCGACAAAAAAAGTTTTCTCACTGTAAGTTTCAGGTCTTAATGAATGAGATGAAAACTCCTCCTGAAAACTCCATGACTAACATCTTGCAGGACATAATTACATGGAATTTCTAAATCAATGAGAAACAGCTTATGTTTTACAGATGAGTGCTGCAACTTATTTATTATCATTATTTTCACTTAAAACTAAAAAAATATATATTTTCAAAATCTTGTTATTAATCTACCATCTGGATCACAGGGTGCAGGAGTGGACATCCCCACCCTTCACTCGAACCACATCAGAAGACCAGGAGAAAGAGAAGACAAGAAGAGGTCGATGGAAGATTAGATACACTATCATAATCATCCTACGACATTGTTACCAACACTCAGAGATGCTGTCTGGTTGGCAGCACAGAACATAGTAAAAACAATTCTTTGCATGAGCTTCGAGAATTAGCTTGTGGCGCAAAACCATAGATTGCATTTGCAAAAGATGCGCATTGCTTTTGTGAATCCAGGTCCGAGTAAGCAGACTCATGTCCCCACAAAATCAATAAAACTTAGAAAAAAAAATAAATTCTGAGACATGAAGGATGGTCACCTTCATGCACAGTGGGATTCTTTCTGCACCACGAAACTACTTTTCAAATGTTGTCATTCAGTGAAAAGCAAGAAGCCAGAGGCCAGAGAGAGGCCAGAAAAAAAACTCAGCAGGGAGACAGGAATGAAATGGTATTTTTAAAGTGCAACTGTGATAAAAATAACTATTTATAAATAATTAATTAAACGATTTATAGTGAGCTTTCATGGGGCTTTTTATTTTTTTTACAAAAGAATTGAAGACTAGCAAAAAAAAAATACATTCAATATCACTACAGTCACATTTTTCTGGTACTCAACAATGTTTTTTTTCCCTTCAACAACCTTAAAACTCTTCAAACTGCAGCACAGAACTTACTGAAAGCAACACAGAACTGTTGGAGGTATTTATTGCATACTTTTAGCTGTGAAAAGAACAATACAACACTCATCCATCCATGTATTCTTGATTCTGTTCAGAAGAGAGAGATGGCATCTGTCTCCAGAGGTCATTCGGTGAAAGGTGGGCTACATCCTGGACAGGTCGCCAGTCACACACACATCACACAACACAAACAGTCATTTTAGAATTACACCAAGCTTTTGGGAATCTATACACATGCAGAACAAGAACTGAGCTGATCCATCAATATAAAAACTGTTACTGTGTTCTCGAGGCAAAATATTGGACAGTGTCAGGAGACGAGGTGAACTCCAGGGAAATGGATCTAATAAGTCAGATTCTCTTGGCCTCAATCATGTCATTCCTTGAATTGTTTCCATTCTTTTATATCTACACTGGTTGTTGTAAGTTTGTACAACGAGTATTGTCCCAAGTTTTATTGTTGTAGCCCTTTGACCCCACCAGAGACAGTCATTAATAAAACACCAGTCATTTTTCAGCTTTTCTAAAAGTGTCAAGTTTTACATAAAACAGCACAACAACTTGAGCAGAACAGCAGAAGTTGCATGCCAATGTTTTCTGCATTTTTAATTATTTACCACAAATGTCTGTTTGTCCTGATAAGCTATTGGCTCATTCTGTTCGTTACAACCGTGTGAGCATAGCTGATTTAGCTAGCTACAATATAATTGCTGCTCTGAAGATTCCTGTCAGCCAATAATCAATGTCCTCCTCTACAAAAACAACTGAAATTTGGAACGCCTGCTTGTTGCTGCTCCTTCATTTGAATTTCTGTCGAATTTTAATTCCAAAACATTTGCTGTCTGTCCTTTTTGCCACCACTCAAATACATTTCTAACTTTCTGACAAGAGGGCCAAAATAAAAAAAATAAAAAAAAACAATGAACACATTTTAGCTAAGCAGGCTTCTTAGCACTGAAATTTTAGGTTGAATCTGGCAGCTCAAAGGTGACAGGTGTGTAGTCCTAAAATGCACTTATTTGTATTCATCTCATTGTATTTAAGAGCATGTGTGTGCAGTGCTGCACAGAAGGACGAAAAAGACAATCTGATCAATTAAACTTCCAAGGGCTCTAATTTTCTTCCCCCTTCCTAATCAGATTAAAAAAAGAAACTATGAACACACAAGCAGGCTGCTCTAGTGAAGAGTTGGATGCAATACTTAATTTCCCAGTGTTTCCAGTTCTCTGACATACTCCAGAAAGATTTGTTGTTCAAAATGCCCGAGAGCCACCTTCACATCTTCTTCCAGAGGTGGTGAAGTAGTTGTTTTGGCAGCAGTGTAAAACCTCAGCTCCATCCCATCATGTTATCATCTGACAGCTGCGACCTTCATGAGAATTTGTCCAGTGACCTTGCAAGTGGAAAGCTGTTGCCCTGCTGGTATTAGCACGCAAACGCTTCTTCAGAAAATAAAGTACAGCTCCCCGCCACGCCGCCTCCCCCCAAAATAAATAAATAAATACTGGAAGTATTTGGCACAGAGGGGTGAAAAGCTTGGAGTTAAAGTAATTTGTGTGAATCTGAGCCTGGTGAGGAGAGAAGGAGCTGCAGAGGGGTGAGGCTAGAAGGCAAGAGCAGGAAGTAACAACAGTGTGCTGCGACTTGGGCATAAAGTCACAGTATGAGGTGAAAACTGTGAAAACAACCTTGGAATTGCATTTTCTTCTTTTTTGAATCTTTTGTTGATGCAGAGAAATGCCAGTTAATTTCTGCAGAGTAAAGGTCTGACATTCTGTTTGCATTTTTGAAATAAATTTTTAGCACCTAATTTCCCTGTTGGGCATGACTCTTTATTAGTCTTCTCTTAAGTGCAAAGTGGTCACTTGATAGATGTGTCTGGCTTTTTTTCGCCGTAGACCAGAGGTTCGTTTAGAAGCCCGTGGCAACGTTTCGTTTACCATACTGTGAATGTAATTAAATCCAAGCACTGCCAGTGTTTACTGGCGAGTCGGAAGCCTCTTTCTGCTTTTAAAGCAGCCCTCCATCTGTCTGATTGGATTGTAGTCCCAGGCAGTTCCAGACATGACACAGGCACCAGAGGAGGCAGAACAGACTGTGAGTTTCAACCAATGTCATGCTGTTTTTAATACAATATGACCTCGCCAGGGGGACTCACATGCAGGAGCTACAAAAAGTAAATAAACAAAAAACAGTATTTGTGTTTATCTACATAAATCTAATAAGAGCAGTTCTAATCATTTCAATCAAGTGATTTCACTGTGATTTGTTTTTCTTGACAGATACACTATAAAACATTTAGGATCAGCAGAGTTGTGCAATGGGCAAAGTAATACAAATTCACTGTTAGATGGGTTTAATTACTTAATGATGCGCAAAAACTGGCAGCATCAAACAAAGATCTCCATTTTTATTCACTGTTTTAACAGCCTCTCCCTGACAACTCCAGGTTCCACAATATTATAACCAGTAGTTTAAAGATGTATTCTGACTGATGAATAATTTTCTACAGTATCTTTATATTTTGTGTTAAAAAAAGGCTTTTTGCTTTCCTGTGCTATGTGTGTGAGGCAAAGATCTTCTGTTATTGTGGTCAGTATGCTGTGAAATATCAGAAGCATCAGATAGCTGTATGAAACTCCCTCGTTTTTTCCAATATTTGGCATCTCTGAACAGGAACTTCTTAAAATACATTTTTGTATCAAAGCCAAAAGTAATTTCCAGAGTTTTCTTCCATTTTAGCAGCTCAAAACTCCAACGTGGCCCTTTATAAAAAGGGACAAATGCATTTTGACTGTTAAAAAGAGTTTTCTCTGTTCATGCCCAGACTCTGTATGACTTCTCCTGGCTTTCTACTTCACAGTTTGAACTTTGTATGGCTGCAAACAGTGTATATCAAACAGAAAAAAAAAAAAAAATCAAATGTATTTTACTGGAGTACAACTAACAGACTTAATGTATTTTTTTTTCTCCAAAACTCTGTTTTGAGGTATTGAGACAAACACATCTTTGATATTTGAAGTGTTGCACAAGATTGAATTTCTCTGATAAAAAAAAAAAAACAAAAGCAAAACAAAAAATCCATTATGTTGTAGTTTTATATACCATTTACTCCTGATTTGAATCCGTAACCTTTTGTTGTCTAGACAGTTGTTATCCATCAATTACAAACAACGTGAGGAGGATGTGTCCTTGTCAACAAGCATCACTTGTAACTCGTTCTTCTTTGCGTCACCAGGAACTGTAACCATGCATGAAACTAAAAAAAAAAGAAAAATGAAAGAGAGCTGAGGGAAGTCAGACTCCTGCTGATTTTAGAAGAAACAGTGGGTCAATTTAGACAGTTATGTGGGCTTCTTCTTCTGTCTTACAAAAAGCAGTGATTTGAGGTGGGAACAAGTACTTGGAAGTCCAAGCACAAGAGACAGTGAGAAAACAGTTATGATGTAAACTTCATTATTTGTGCTCCGTGTTGAGGCAGCGGGGCCAGAAATGGGACTATGAGGGCAGAAGAGCTTCCTGTGGAGAATTTGATAGAAAGGTGGTGTTTGGTTTAGCAATGTTGTGCAAGAAAAGGTAGATTAAGACAGACAATCGCAGGGAAAAGAGGCTTTCTTCAAAGAACAAGGTAGAAATATACAGACATGAAAGACCAAAGAACCAAAGTGTGTTTGAATGGTCACATGACATGCTTCTTACTGTCCTTCTCAAACATTTAACCTGTTCTATTCTCTCAATCTGTCTCTACTTCAAATAGTTCACCAAGGTTACACCGAAACTAACACTGAGATTCAAAGACTTTTATACTTGTTTTTTTTAAATTTCCCTTCATTTTTAATGCAGAAACTCAATTTCACAAATAAGCAACCAAACACATTAGGTATTTGATTTATCTTTAAATTGTCAGTGCACGTCCTGTGAGCCAATTTCCAACTCTCAGTTGTGAATAATGATTCTTCTTCTTCACTGCTTTCCTCTGATTGTAATTACATTGTAATGAAATTTTCTTCATGTTTGATCACTCATTCGAGGGTCTTTATTCTAATACCTGATTTATATCATTAGAATATTTCAAAGCTCCTCCCTTCCTTCTTTACCCTTCACTCCTTTTTTTTTTTATGTTCATTGCCCCGTTTTCTCTTTTTACTTGATTTGTTTCTGTCATGCAGTAACAACTCTCTCCACCAGCTCTCTGCTCTGCCAAACGTCGGGATTCATCACATCATCCAGAAACAACTCAAAGGGCTTTGTAACGCGTTGCACTAGAGTGAAAAGAGATGTAAGATGCAGCCTCCAGGTAATTTCTCACCCATCAAGCTGATTTCTCACAAAATGCTAAACTTCTCCGACAAACTCCAGTAAGTAACTACAGTAACAAAAACAAAAAAAAAATCTAAAAAGAACCATTGACTTAATTAAGAAGAATACTATAGGATAATATTATTTACATGTCTTTTTTCTAAATATAATTCCAGTTTATTAGCATGATCTAAATATGCTACATCTGAGAGTACATTTAGAGTCAATGAAATTGACTGATTGACGGATTTGTTGCTTCATTACCAAATCAATGCACAACATTAGGTTCCATTAAACAGCTTGACACCCTCAAAGGGCTGAAATTACAAAAAAAGAAAGAAAGATGATATAACATATTTCCCTAAACAACTTAAATTAAAGTAATTTAAGTTTAATTGCTTTCAGATAAGATCAAGTGGAAATGTATGTGATTTTCCACATGAGATGTTTAAGTGTATTTTCTTAAAGCTAATAGTAGAAAATTTCAGTTGAAACAGATAAGTAGATAGTGTCATTTGATTACTATAGTTTTTATGACAAAACTAAATCTTCTGTACATGAATAGTGTGTACATATAGTATATACATGTTACTGAATCATTGCATCCAAGTTAGAGAAAACATTGGAGAATATCCAAACCCTATTTGCTGATATCCACACACACTGCTTCTTCTGTGCTCGTAAACATAGTGAGTTTCTTTGTTAACATCCGCAGATAACAAGACAGCAGTGAAAGGTAGAGCCATCCTTGTATAAGAGCTTTGTATTAAAACTGACATAAACCCAATGAAAAGAAGCTCAAGTGGGTCCCTCCCACTGACAGCTGAGCCTGGTTAGTCATGCATGCTGTGGGAATGGAACGGATAGCAATCACCTTCTCTTTTTTTTAATGAAGCTGTCAAGCCAATCACAAACGTATGCCGACCACAGCAGCTGAGGCTGCGTGGAGAGGCACTAAGCCAGCTCTTGAGCCCTGGAGGCCTGATCACTTTGCCTATAAATTTAGCATGCATGCTATTATGCATGTGGGGAGAACCAATTCTGTAAGGGGGGACATATATATAGATATATGAGTGTGCGTGTAGAGACTTTGCTGTGGAGAACCGTGCATCCAAGTAAATTGACTTCTGTTTTAATGAGCTCTGGTTTTTTGCTTAAATATACACATGCATATTAAATAAAACACGTTTGATGGTGTTTATAAACTCACTACCGGTCAAAATGTTGATTGCGCTGATGTGTAGATGACACCACCTTAACACTGATGTCTGTCTAATTACTAACAGTCCAATATGGATTCTAATGAGATCCGAGAAAGTGGATTGGAGGGTACGTGGGTTAGGATGACAAATTAGGATGGAAACATGAGAGAAAACTATACAGTAAGTGATGTGAGCTAAAAATACTGAACTGTGTGCAGAGATACAATAATTAGGAATGGATGATATGGATAAGATTAAAAAAAGCTGATTTACATGAGATATTATGTACATCATCTCAAAAATATTTATAGATTATATGCTCATTATTAGTTTCAAGTAATGTTATTTAATTGGCTTTAACATTTGAACAAGATCAAGACAAGTGATATTCATATTCTATATCTATAATTATTGTAAAAGGAATTTAAAACACGTTACACTGAAAACATCCGTCCTTGAAGTTGGAATCATTGAAATAGACAATTGCAGAGTGGTTATCAACTTTTATTCAAACTGTGATAGAAAAATGGTGGTTTAAAACTCCTATTAGCAATGAAAGTAAAATTGTTTAGGAATTTTAAAAACAGATTTTTGCCATGTTGCAGCCATATAACCATGTTATTTTGTTTCAGTGTTGGTGCTGCTAAGAATTTTACTTGAACACTGCCAGTTAATTACAGCCATGATAAAAATTTGTACGACAATGAGCTTTGTTTTGCCAGCGTTCGCCATGTGACAGCTATGTGAGTATACCGGAAAAACGGCCTTCCCACAATGCCTGTATGACAGTTTGTAGCATATGAGGCGGCATATAGCCACAGGCAGTCAGAGTGCCCATGTGGACGGATGTTCACAGTTAAATGTGCCTACAATGAACTAATGAGCATCAGAACTAGACCACACAGCAGTGGAAAAAAAGGGGGGGTTTGAAGAATCTCATTTTCATTTACTTCATGTGGAAGGGCTGTTGAGTGAGACCCGTTTATCTGAGAATTATTGGAACATATTCTGTCTGAATAAAGAAAGCAGAAGACAAGCTTGTAACAAAATAACCTCCATATGCTTCTTTAATTCAGAAGGTTTACCTAATTTAAAGGTCTGACTCAACAATATTTTATGGTTGAATGTTGCCCAGTAATACATTGATCAGTCTTACGACCACTGGATTATATTTGAAGTGGAACATCATACTCTGATTCATCTCCTCTGGTTTTTGTTTCTGAGTAGTTTTCCAGCTGTTTTTATTTTGCTAGTTTCTTGTTCACTATCAGCTGCATTTAGTTTTACTGTTCCACTTACTTTTCTTTTCCATGACAGTGTTCTGCTCTCAGTGTTCCTGCATCCGTTTTTGTTTCGGAGTTGCAGTGAAGCGTTGGAAGTAATTTTACTTCTGTGTTTTCACAGACTTTGCCCAAATTGTTGAGATTGTTTGCCAGTTTGTTCAAGTTTGTTTTTGTTTTCTTCATTTTGTTTTCATTTTTTGTACTTTTGAATAAACGGAGCCTTTTTTTTTCCAACAATCTGTTTGGTTGTTCTCGGTCCTCGTCACTGTAAATCAGTTTTTCTGTGTCTAGAACTGCACAGTATTAATAAAGGAGGCTTGCTAGTTTCTTATTCAGCTCAAATCATCTGGTTTATGTGTCAAACCAAAGTTTATATCTTTTAAGCTTCTTCCAAAGGTTAAAGAAAATGATTTTGCAGAAAAAGTTTGTTCACTAAGGTTATAGTTTTTTTGCTTAGTTGTTGCAAATACTCACTGGTTTATACTTGTCAACTAAAAATATGAATGAAATCAATAGTGAGCTCACTGGATCTGACATGGAAAGATAAACAGGATTTTCCAGTTAAATTGGTGAATTGTGCAGCTTGATACTGAGCTCAAAATACTACAAACTACACAATAAAAAGTAGAAGCCACCAAATTCAATGATCCAGCTCAGTACTTTTTGTCGTTTGTCTTACATTACTAACTAATAAGAAAATGTTCCAGATGACATTGTAGGTTATGACATCTGAAAGTGTAGTTTCTCAGAGGTTGTCAAAAGGTCGTAACGCAAAAACAAAATATTGTAGTAACTCATAAACTACGTTTCTTCAGTCATAAAATTACTATATTGTGAAGAGGATGCTGTGGGTTGTTTATTATGTTTCCATTTTATCAAGCATCTTTCTTTGCAAAATCAGCTCAAGAAGCTCCAGATCAGTCCCCAGAAAAGAAACAGCTCTCTGTATCAGTTGGTTCATATTTTTTAAAGCCACTTGTTATGATGCTGCTCCCTCAACAAGTGACTGCAAGTGTGATCACGTGTTCCACAACAGACTGCTCAAAAAAAAACAAAAAACAAAGTCTGAATAGTAGATCCTGGACCCAATCCTGGGTCCGATCCCGGACGAGCCCCCAATTGTTACGACCCAGGCTTGTTTGGGCTGTAACAAGAACATTGAAAGGGAAGGAGTGTGAGGTTGAATAGCCCCCTCAAAATTGGGATCTGATGTAAAATCAACAAGTGGGTGTTATTTACAAAATCTCAATTAATCAACAAGGAAATTTTCAGTCTCAGCCAATCGCAAGGAAAGGGCCTGCTCTTCTGCCACCAGCCCACAGATTTTAAAATCGCCAACTCCAGCCCAGCTGGCCCAATCAGCTGATTTTCACTGGCTGCTGTCCAGCTGATCTTAAGTGGGACAGCATCCTATGGAGAGAAAAAAAAAGAGACAAAAGAGAGAGCAGAGAAACAGGTGTTCATACTGTGACTCAGGGGCCGTAACAAAGATCTTCAACATACAGTGAAGGACCTGAGCTTCCTCAGGAAGTCAGGACAGACTCTGTTCCTTTTTCAAAACAGCGTCACTCTTGAGTCTGTTATTCAGATTAAGACCAAGGTATTTGTACTCCTTGACATGTTGCTGCTCCTGCTAAAATCCATTGGTCTTGTTTGTATTTCTGCAGATGACACGACTCTGACTCGAACTGAGAGCTTGACACTAAAGTCCCCTATGATACTCACAGGTGACTGTAGTTTCACCAGTGCTGCTGATCACCTGGTCACACACACTAGGGGTAAATCTAGCATCTGATATTTTGGTGTGATTAGCATCCAGTAAGAAACTGAAAGTTACTTTGGGCTGGAAAAATAAAGCTGTTGTCTTTATTTCAGTTTGAAAGGAATATTTTGGCCATTTTAGAGTGTGTTTCTGTGGAAAAGATATACAATAATCATATCTAACTTACATTAGTTCTTACTTTTTCTGCCAAAACACACATAAAAATGGCTGAAATATCCCTTAAAGATTTTTAAAAATGCTTAATAACAACTGACGATGATGATCGTTATTGCTGTGATTTATCTTTCCACATGTAATGATATATAACCTCCCTGATAAATCCGTAATTTCACTGGATAAGACTAAAATGTTTCTCAAACTAAGTGCAGATTTGTCTCCAAATGTGAGACTACACTAATGTAAACTGAGAATGCTCAATTTAAGAGCTGTCCAAAGACATTAAAGATAAAAATTAAAGCTGCAAATCCCTTTTCTTTTAATGTACTGAGAAATGCACTGATATTCTAACCTCTCTGTATGAAGCGGTAGCATTAAGCCTGAGCTACAGAAAAATGTGATAAACATGAGCTACGCTGAGCACAGGAGTGGGAAGTTAATTTCCCCAAAAGGCCACATAAGTAACTGTGACTGTTGTGGAGGGTGGGACCAAAAGGCTGAACTCAATTTCTCAAAAAATGAACGTGATAATAAACAGAAATGATGATTATCATCTACTGCTGCTGAATAGACTTTATAAATTAACGTTAAGATGTGGGTCCCTGTTTGAAAAGTAAACATTTATTTACACACATAATATAAATGATTTACATTCTCAAAAACAAAATAATTTAAAAATGTGTATTTCACTTTATGTTAAGTCTGACATTGATTGGAAAATGGGAACTGATTTGAAACCCAAGCCTAAATAATTCAACAAAAACAATTATGAAAATATATGCAAATTAAAAAAATAGCTGGTTTTGAAAGTTTTATATCAGAACTTATTAGTCAAACTTATCATCTTATTAGACAATACATTGTTTTTGTGTTCAGTCTTATAATGCGAAGCTGGAATTTATAGTAACAAAGATCTGTTTTCTACAAACTAATCTTCAAACTTTACCTTAAAATTCTGTATTTTTTATCATTCTTATTCTTTTAGCACATGCTTATAGACTGTATCCCTCAAATGAAAGCAGTCTGCCCATTTGGAAGACCGTAGTGGTTTCTTTCAAAATAAAAGCTGCTTTCAAAGCAAAAGCTGTACATTCTTATTTGCAACTTATTTAGGTTTGAGTTGAGTTGATCTTGCCAACAATTATTTGACATTTAAAAAACATTTGAAACAAATCTAAAGTCTGAGAATTAAGCTGCCTCAAAAAATCAGGATGATAATTTATTTTATTTTATAGGGATGCTTAAACGCCACTAAAAATAGCCTAAAATCACCACCAAGCTCCACAACCTTTAAGTCTCCCAAACTGCGGTGTGTTTGTCAGGTAGTCATTAATCCAGGGGATTGTGGAGGTATTTGTCGGTGTCTTCTGGAGTTTCATACACAGTAAAACAGGCTGAATTGTGTTAAATGCACTGGAAAAATCTAATAACATGATTGTCCTGGTGCTGCCCGCATTGTCCAGATGACAGTGGGCTTATTGATGCAGGTGTATGAGGGCGTCTTCAGCTCCAACACCATAAGAATAAACAAAATGTAGAGGGGTTTTGAAAGCTGCTTTGTTTGCTTATTCAGCTGGGTTAATATGAGTCTTTGTAAGACTTTCATGAAGTGTGATGTTAGGCCTATAGTTTTGTAGTACTTAAGGACAGATTTCTTAGGTACTGGAACAAGGCAAGGTGTCTTTCATAGCATCGGAGACTTCTTCTTGGTCAGGATAAGTTGAAGAAGTGCAGCAGAATCACACATGCCTAAAGTATGTGGGATAAACGTATGAAAAGGTAGGGTCATGGATGAGTGGGAGGTCTGTTGGACAGGGTGCAGGAGAAGAGGATGGAAGAGGAACTTGTTTCTGAGCTGAACCTATTAAATAACATGTTCAGTTTATTGGCTATGCCCAGATCCTCCTTCTGCCTGGGAGATGCTTCATCCCTGACTCCACATACATTGTTCTGCTCATGTTAACTTTTTCCAGTACACCTTATTGTTAATAATCTCAACATTGAGTTGTTTTTGTACACTTCATAATAGTTCCCTTGTATCATCCCTAATGGCTCTTTCATTTCTTGTTAAGTAGTTCTTTCAGGTCACTGGTGATCCAGGGTTTGTTATTAGGGAAGCATGTCACTGTTTTGGTAAGGATCACAATGTCCACACAGAAGTTTAAATAGTCTGTCACACATTCAGAGATGGCACTGATGTCCTCTTGATGTGGTTCACAGAATGATTGTCAGTCTGTAGCCTCAAAACATTCTTGAATAGTTTCTTCAGCTTCTTGTGACCACCCCCACAGGTTGCCTCTGACCAATGGATTTATACACAGAGCAGATGATCTTCCTCACCAAAAGCAGGTAGAGCAGAGAAACTCTGTTCATCTTTGATATTTGCATCCAATGTCATGAATCAGGTCAAATCATGTCCTTTTTTCAACATCTCTCACGCTAGTCTCAGTTCTTATACAAGTTAATCTTGATCATTTAGCTTACCTGTGCTCACCTGATTCATCTCACATGTTTTCTGCTACATAAAAGGAGCATTCAGTCTGCATCCCGTCAGTCTCCCTTTGCTGGTCCTGAGCAATGAGTTTGGACTCTGCAGCTTCTCTTCAAAACACCACTTGAGCCTGTTTTCTTGTGCATTCTAAAAACCAAAATATTCCACATCACATGTCCAACAGTTTATTTTCCCTAGTGAAGAAGCTGACATGTTGGAAAAGTAAATGAGAAAAGACATAAATATAATCTCCCTATATGCCACAAATGCATTGGTGGATGAGCAGCTGATGCCACACAGAGTCAGCAGCTGATAGCAGAACGTATAGTTCTATTAAAATAACAGTGGCAAACTCCCTCTGTGGACAATACAGAGATATAAATTAATAATATAATATCTGGGCTGAAGAGATGACATTTCACAACAGCATGTCTTGGATTATATTTTCTGTTGTTGACATGCTTTGCTATACCACCACCTTTACATCTGCCATTGCTCTTCAAATCTCTGTCTACCTAAATAATCTGAAAACTGGGCAGAGATAGAGAGTTGGAGTCTGGGACATGCTCCTCCAGCCACAACATTCAGTGAATGGAAAAAAAAAAATCAAAATGTTTTGTTTATAAAAAATAGCTAGAAACAATGAAAAAAATGCTAGTAGAATTGCCATTCCATCATCCTGTCACTGTCTTATACACTATTATAGAAAAATGAATTATGGATTGAAACAGCTGTATAAAAAAGCTGGACATACGTAGATTTTAAAATATCTATCTTAAATAGCTTTCAAGTAGAGGAAATGTTTGTCTAAATCTGCCCTTAAAAAAATCTTGAGTCCAGTGTCTCTCATGTTTACATCTATCCTGTCTTACCAGCTTCTCCTCAGCATCTGCCATGTGAAAGTGAAAAACAGGCACATTTGGCAAATTATTTGACTGTCACAAATGGGTGAGTCACTCATATATTTGTTATTTTTGTGTGTATTCAATTTGATCAGCTCTTGGGGATGCAGTGGAACACCGTACATCCTTTCACTGAATCAAAAAAACAAATGCAAGATATATATTTAAAATGAGTATATTCTTACTTACTTTTTCTTAGATTTTTCTTTCCAATTAAACATCCCTATGTGATAACTGACTAATGGTTCAAACTGAGTTGTTTGAGTGACTAATATCAAAGAATAAGCCTTTTTGGTGATAATATGAGCTTGCTGGCTTAAGAACTGACATCTGTTTCATCTTTAGATATGAAAAATAATTACCTTCATCCATTTTGAAGTGAACAATAGAGAGTATTAGAAGCGTATGAGATTTAAAAACAGACTCTTTCACTTTTCAGTGTTCCCAAGTTCATAATGTCACATTGAAAACCTATTTTCATCAAACGTGTTTCTGACTAAAGATAAAAACTGTTAAGAACTTTGATCAATCAGACGATTCGCTGTGTTTTGCAGAGGGAAGTTTCTAATGTGTTAATTGTCTGAGCGAAACTAATAAAAGCTAATTAGAGATGATTTTTACTCTCCTTCTCTTTTTCGTAGCTTTAACTGTTTTAAAAATAAACAATTTTAATTTATCTATAAGCCCACAGTAAAGATTCATTTTCTTTTAAACAATCCATCCACCTGTCTTAGCGCTAAGACGAGATTTGCTTCACTGTCCTGACAGCTGTGAGTTTGATTCGTACCGGCAACCGTGTCATTGATTTCTCAGCAGAGGCAAAGCTATGCATCAATCAAGGCTGCAGTATCATTACCATCATTTTTTTTTACTATTGGTATCCGTGTGTTCACACACGCTCATGTGCTAACAAACACACAGATTCATATTTATCTGTCATTCTTAGATGCTGGAAATGGAAGGCTTGTGATAAGAAAATGTGTTTACACTCTTGAGTTATTAATTAAATATTACATTGAATGTGTTCGCTTCACACTGAGTTAAAATGGTCGATCTATGACAGTTTGTAACCACATAAAATAGTAAAAATGTAATTTTGTTACCGTTAAACCCTTTACATGCGTGTTACTTAAAACAATCTTGGGTATTCTGTTTAAACACACTATAAAGTGTTGATTATTCCATTACAGGAAGGTATTTTGGGGTTGCTGGAGACATCATAAACCTTTGGGAAGTTTCTTGTTTAGATTTCTTCTTAATCCACTTACTTTGATTTCCTGCCAAACTCCCAGTACAATGCAGATTAACAAAACTGCTAATCCTTCTGGGTTTTTCTTCAATGTGGTATTGATATCTAAGGTAGATATTTGATCTGTGGAAGGCGTAACTCATCCTTTCTGAACTTTTGGATCTATTCCAACAAAATGTTCTGTTAAAATTGCAAAGTCATGCAATTGAAAATGATCTTCTCTGGCTGCATAGCTTCAGTTTGTCCTAACTATTTGTATCGGTTTTCATGTGTGTAACAGTCTGTAACATATTACTTTCTTATTGGCTGAGATCCCTGAACTAATTACATACAAAATAATGACCGTGTGCTTACATTAGAGTAACAGCATATCACAACATGGTCAAGGAACATCAGGTAGTGCCTTAAACAGCCTGTTACCTGCTCCCGCTATAATGAATGGATGTTACCATTTAATATGAATAGGTTGAAGAGTGCAGATTTTCTCACCAGGAACGTTTCAGTCAAAGTCAGACAACTTTACATCTATTTAGAATGAGTGTAGTCCAGCTACAGTATAGGGATTGAAAGAGCTTTTCATTCTCATCATGGGCTTAAAGGCAATACACACAATTCCACCATTGTGCTGCAATGATATTAGGAGTGGTCATAATGTTGTGGTTGATCGATGTGTACAGGGCTCAATTCCACTGAGGTCTTTGCCACGTTGTCAGTAAAGACTTGATAAACAATTTTTGGGTTCAGAAAAGGGAGGAATGAACTTTAGCCAGGGAAATGTTTTA
>SSNP01000021.1:1649625-1740954 GCA_006937955.1 Pachypanchax playfairii
ATAAGAGACAGTGCCCAGATCCTCCTTCTGCCTGGGAGATGCTTCATCCCTGACTCCACATACATTGTTCTGCTCATGTTAACTTTTTCCAGTACACCTTATTGTTAATAATCTCAACATTGAGTTGTTTTTGTACACTTCATAATAGTTCCCTTGTATCATCCCTAATGGCTCTTTCATTTCTTGTTAAGTAGTTCTTTCAGGTCACTGGTGATCCAGGGTTTGTTATTAGGGAAGCATGTCACTGTTTTGGTAAGGATCACAATGTCCACACAGAAGTTTAAATAGTCTGTCACACATTCAGAGATGGCACTGATGTCCTCTTGATGTGGTTCACAGAATGATTGTCAGTCTGTAGCCTCAAAACATTCTTGAATAGTTTCTTCAGCTTCTTGTGACCACCCCCACAGGTTGCCTCTGACCAATGGATTTATACACAGAGCAGATGATCTTCCTCACCAAAAGCAGGTAGAGCAGAGAAACTCTGTTCATCTTTGATATTTGCATCCAATGTCATGAATCAGGTCAAATCATGTCCTTTTTTCAACATCTCTCACGCTAGTCTCAGTTCTTATACAAGTTAATCTTGATCATTTAGCTTACCTGTGCTCACCTGATTCATCTCACATGTTTTCTGCTACATAAAAGGAGCATTCAGTCTGCATCCCGTCAGTCTCCCTTTGCTGGTCCTGAGCAATGAGTTTGGACTCTGCAGCTTCTCTTCAAAACACCACTTGAGCCTGTTTTCTTGTGCATTCTAAAAACCAAAATATTCCACATCACATGTCCAACAGTTTATTTTCCCTAGTGAAGAAGCTGACATGTTGGAAAAGTAAATGAGAAAAGACATAAATATAATCTCCCTATATGCCACAAATGCATTGGTGGATGAGCAGCTGATGCCACACAGAGTCAGCAGCTGATAGCAGAACGTATAGTTCTATTAAAATAACAGTGGCAAACTCCCTCTGTGGACAATACAGAGATATAAATTAATAATATAATATCTGGGCTGAAGAGATGACATTTCACAACAGCATGTCTTGGATTATATTTTCTGTTGTTGACATGCTTTGCTATACCACCACCTTTACATCTGCCATTGCTCTTCAAATCTCTGTCTACCTAAATAATCTGAAAACTGGGCAGAGATAGAGAGTTGGAGTCTGGGACATGCTCCTCCAGCCACAACATTCAGTGAATGGAAAAAAAAAAATCAAAATGTTTTGTTTATAAAAAATAGCTAGAAACAATGAAAAAAATGCTAGTAGAATTGCCATTCCATCATCCTGTCACTGTCTTATACACTATTATAGAAAAATGAATTATGGATTGAAACAGCTGTATAAAAAAGCTGGACATACGTAGATTTTAAAATATCTATCTTAAATAGCTTTCAAGTAGAGGAAATGTTTGTCTAAATCTGCCCTTAAAAAAATCTTGAGTCCAGTGTCTCTCATGTTTACATCTATCCTGTCTTACCAGCTTCTCCTCAGCATCTGCCATGTGAAAGTGAAAAACAGGCACATTTGGCAAATTATTTGACTGTCACAAATGGGTGAGTCACTCATATATTTGTTATTTTTGTGTGTATTCAATTTGATCAGCTCTTGGGGATGCAGTGGAACACCGTACATCCTTTCACTGAATCAAAAAAACAAATGCAAGATATATATTTAAAATGAGTATATTCTTACTTACTTTTTCTTAGATTTTTCTTTCCAATTAAACATCCCTATGTGATAACTGACTAATGGTTCAAACTGAGTTGTTTGAGTGACTAATATCAAAGAATAAGCCTTTTTGGTGATAATATGAGCTTGCTGGCTTAAGAACTGACATCTGTTTCATCTTTAGATATGAAAAATAATTACCTTCATCCATTTTGAAGTGAACAATAGAGAGTATTAGAAGCGTATGAGATTTAAAAACAGACTCTTTCACTTTTCAGTGTTCCCAAGTTCATAATGTCACATTGAAAACCTATTTTCATCAAACGTGTTTCTGACTAAAGATAAAAACTGTTAAGAACTTTGATCAATCAGACGATTCGCTGTGTTTTGCAGAGGGAAGTTTCTAATGTGTTAATTGTCTGAGCGAAACTAATAAAAGCTAATTAGAGATGATTTTTACTCTCCTTCTCTTTTTCGTAGCTTTAACTGTTTTAAAAATAAACAATTTTAATTTATCTATAAGCCCACAGTAAAGATTCATTTTCTTTTAAACAATCCATCCACCTGTCTTAGCGCTAAGACGAGATTTGCTTCACTGTCCTGACAGCTGTGAGTTTGATTCGTACCGGCAACCGTGTCATTGATTTCTCAGCAGAGGCAAAGCTATGCATCAATCAAGGCTGCAGTATCATTACCATCATTTTTTTTTACTATTGGTATCCGTGTGTTCACACACGCTCATGTGCTAACAAACACACAGATTCATATTTATCTGTCATTCTTAGATGCTGGAAATGGAAGGCTTGTGATAAGAAAATGTGTTTACACTCTTGAGTTATTAATTAAATATTACATTGAATGTGTTCGCTTCACACTGAGTTAAAATGGTCGATCTATGACAGTTTGTAACCACATAAAATAGTAAAAATGTAATTTTGTTACCGTTAAACCCTTTACATGCGTGTTACTTAAAACAATCTTGGGTATTCTGTTTAAACACACTATAAAGTGTTGATTATTCCATTACAGGAAGGTATTTTGGGGTTGCTGGAGACATCATAAACCTTTGGGAAGTTTCTTGTTTAGATTTCTTCTTAATCCACTTACTTTGATTTCCTGCCAAACTCCCAGTACAATGCAGATTAACAAAACTGCTAATCCTTCTGGGTTTTTCTTCAATGTGGTATTGATATCTAAGGTAGATATTTGATCTGTGGAAGGCGTAACTCATCCTTTCTGAACTTTTGGATCTATTCCAACAAAATGTTCTGTTAAAATTGCAAAGTCATGCAATTGAAAATGATCTTCTCTGGCTGCATAGCTTCAGTTTGTCCTAACTATTTGTATCGGTTTTCATGTGTGTAACAGTCTGTAACATATTACTTTCTTATTGGCTGAGATCCCTGAACTAATTACATACAAAATAATGACCGTGTGCTTACATTAGAGTAACAGCATATCACAACATGGTCAAGGAACATCAGGTAGTGCCTTAAACAGCCTGTTACCTGCTCCCGCTATAATGAATGGATGTTACCATTTAATATGAATAGGTTGAAGAGTGCAGATTTTCTCACCAGGAACGTTTCAGTCAAAGTCAGACAACTTTACATCTATTTAGAATGAGTGTAGTCCAGCTACAGTATAGGGATTGAAAGAGCTTTTCATTCTCATCATGGGCTTAAAGGCAATACACACAATTCCACCATTGTGCTGCAATGATATTAGGAGTGGTCATAATGTTGTGGTTGATCGATGTGTACAGGGCTCAATTCCACTGAGGTCTTTGCCACGTTGTCAGTAAAGACTTGATAAACAATTTTTGGGTTCAGAAAAGGGAGGAATGAACTTTAGCCAGGGAAATGTTTTATAATTAAATTCAAAGTAAGAAAATATATTTCCTACATAAATGTGTTTTCGGGACTCACAAATTATTATTCTGAAAACATGGTGATGTGGTTCAAAACCAGCAGGGATCTTGTTTGTGAGTATGTGTCAGAGGCAAACAAAGGTTTGTATCACTTCTTATTTGCTCCTAATGTTACTAGACGCGAGGGAAGTATTTTGCATCTCAGAAACCTCATTTTAAGGTTGGCAGGTGTAATAAATGGTGAAAACTGATCCGGAAAACGCCGCACATGTGGAATTAAATGTCATCTCCAGAATGAGAAAACTATACGGGTTTGTCCAAGTGGCGTTTGTTCTACAAAACATGCTAATGCAGTCAGGGAGAGGTGCCTGTATCCATGGAAATAGGAGTGATCAAGTGTTTTTGGAGTGGATCTGAGAGAGGAGCAGCTAGTGGGAGGAAAAAAAAAACACAAGATGAAATGAAGGGCTGAATTGTGTATCCACACCACATCCCTTTGAAATGATTCATTACAATTCGGTTAATTAGCAGCTACACTTATAAAGTGACCTCTGAGTTCTGCCTCTTACGATATCTCCCACTGACCAGCAACAGCAGTCTTTATACAGGAAAGAGAGAGGGGCAATAAATAAAAAGGGAGCATTGAGGGCAAAGAGAAAGCAATGGACAGACAAATTCAAAAGCAAACAGGAAAAAAAGTGATAACTAACTTTGAAAGGCAGAAAAAAGGAGAACACAGTGAACAAAGGAGAAAAGCTAAAGCCATGAATCTAACAGTCCAATTATGTGCAGTACTTGGTGACAGGATGCATGAGTGTACAGTTGCTTGTTTATCAAAGATAAGGTCAGGAGTTAAGTGGATGATGCAGAGCAATAAGAATTTTTGAACACAGACAATGAGAAAAGTTCAAAATCTGTATATTTTCTCAGTTTTTAAAGAAACTGGAGCTAAACAAGCAAGAGCTGAGAATTGTAGGGACAGAATATGCCAACATCCTACCAGTCCAAACATAAAAAAGGAGAACTACCTAAAATGGAAAATGGTTATGAAAACTATAGGTGGTTCAAAACTATCTAAATTGAGATCAATGAGCAAGGTAGGTGCAGGTCAGTTATGGATCATTTATTGATTTAAGGTTGTAGATGTGGAGTACTACATTAAGAGTCAGCCAGGTCTTTCCTTCTTTCCCATTGTAACATTTTACTCCATTTTTTTTTTCTTTCCAAAAATTGGTAAAACTATTTTAGATCTTTTTAGCCCTTATGGGGATCAGAAATATTCAGTATTTTTTTTAACAATTACAAGTGATTTGATTAAACATTATAAAGTCATGTTCTGTAAAATTGGAATAAATGAGATTTTGATTTATGCAGCAACACGGCTAATATCACAGATACCTTAGCTCAGTATGTTTACATACACAATACGTCTTGGGTTTTGTGTTTGTGGTCTTACAAAAAAATAAAAATAAATAAAATGCCAGCAAAAGCAGTACAGATTTACATGGTCAAAAGAAATGTTCTTGTTCTGATGGCGGTATTATGTGAAGTTTTTCTTTTGTGCTGGTCCTTTTATAGGCCCATTAAAATTGTGAAACTTGTCAACTGTTATCAGTTACTTCTTCTGATTTCAATGTTTGTGCTCCATTATTTTGTTTCTTCATTATAAACAGCAGATAAAATCCACTCAGACTTACTTTTGCACATAATGACTTGTTTGGATCACACAACACAAGACTGTCTTTAGTTCAGTTTCTCATCGCGTTTAGCACAGGACAAAACAAGCATGTGAAGCATACTTCATTATTCACAGAATTAAAGTAAGATGAAGACTTGCAAACAACCCCCCGATGAGAACACGGAGGTTCAACACCATCTGCTATTAGTTCTTTTTCCTGTAACCATGTCTGTGCTCCTTTGAAGAGGTCTTTCAAAAACATTCAAATATAATGCTAAATAGCTGTCACAGCCGGCTACAGCTTGCAACCAGAATGCAAATGTACAGTGAAAAATAAAGAGGGAAAATCACAAGACATGCTGCAGCAGGGTCCTTTCTGTGCAGCTCCCTCGAGTTAAGGAACCAACTGGCCACCAACCTGTGACTTCACGACACTTCAGTTACACTCTGCATAGATCCATAACAGCCTAGACTCATGCCAGGGTATGAAACAGCTGTTAGTTGTTTTGTTCTTTTTGTTAACGAAATGTAATTGAATATACATATAGTAAGTAATAAAAAAAACTAACTAACAAAAAAAGTGGTCACCTGCATTGTTATATTGGCTCATAAAGATCAAATGGTTTGTTTATTACAATTTTGAAGTGGTTAAAAACTTTAATTATTTAATAAAACGGGCACCAGATGCAGGTGTTAGAATTGTTGCATCATGTCCAGAAGGTTTGTAATTTAAATCTGCACTCTCTACGGTTAGTATTTTCTGACATTTTGTATTACTGTCTCTCAATTTGTTTGAGTTTTTTCTGGTTGAAATGTGGTTTCCGTATGCAGTTAAATGTCAGAAGGTTAATTGGAAAGGGTTATTGGAAGTTTTAAGTTGAATTTGGGTAAGAGTTTTCATTTTCATGGATGTCTGTCTCCCTCTGTTTGTCACAAGTAGTGTCTTTATGAACCCAAAGTGCAGTCTCAGAGGCAGAGAGATAAATGCAATGTTAATAACAAAATAAAAAGAGATAGTAGGGCAGCAATGAATCAGAAATGAATCCCTAATGGGGGTCACAAAAAACTGTCTGAGGGTAAATGTTACAGAGTATGATTTAAAAAAGCCTGGAAGAAAACCTTCAGAACAAGAACCGGGTGAGTGGATGAGCTGATGGAACACAGATGTGAGGAGCTATGTAACAAGGGAGCTGAGAGAAACAATAAACATTAAACAAGGAGGGAAAACTTAGTCACTTTAAAAAAATAAATAAAGGAAAAATTAAACCTCAAGAAAATGGACTAAAATTTAATACAAATAACTCACGAGTGGAGTCTCGGGGGCATGTTCATGGAAGCTACAAAAGAAACAAATGCTGAAACTGTCTGTCTACATACAGAACTGTGGATGATGTCAGAATCATTAAAAACAACAAACAGGCAAATCAGAAACTCTGGATGACAAATGAATTACATATAATGCTTAGGGCATAAAACAATGCTCTCAAATCATGTGATATGTTTATACTCAGAACAGCAAGAGCAAAACTAAATTGTGCCATAAGAATTGTTAACAGGCCCATGATGAGAAAATCCAAGATTACTTCATGAATTTTATGAACACCAGACACATGTGCAAGAGTATTCAGGCCATTACTGACTATAAAGCTGCTCCTCTGTCTTAGACCCATAAAATCTTTTTCAGGAAAACCACTCCTTGTCCAGACAAACAGGTGTTCTGTATGGACACAACTGTTAGTTAGGAGAACCCTGGGGAATGTGGACACAGGGAAGGCAGCCAGCCCTGACAACATACTAGGCTTACTGCTAAGGGTCTATGCAGATCAACTGACTTAGGTGAGTCATTGACCTTTTCGGTATCTCACTGAGCCAGGCTGTTGTACCTTCATGTTTCAAAACCCCTGCCATTATTCCAGTGTCTAAAAAAATCATCAATAATATGTCATAATGATTAATGTACTGGAGCATTCACCTCCACCATGATGAACTGCTTTTAAAGGCTAGTAAAGGACCATATCATCTCAAAGCTTCCATCAGTGCTTGACCCATGTCAGTCTGCTTACCACACAAATTGCTTCACTTAGAAAGCGTCACATAAGTGCTTCACCACAGTTTGGATCATCTAGAGAGGAGAAACATACAACATTTACTACTGTACCATTATCCCACAACATCTGGTAAGCATGCTGGACTCCTTGGGAATTTGCTCTCCTGGTTGTAACTGGCTGCCTGACTTCCACATCAACAGTCCTCAGTGCATGAGGGTGGAAAAGGACAGCAAGTCATTCACTTGAATATAAATTGACCTCAAGGCTGAGTTCTCAGCCCACTGCTGTTTACCCTGACGACCCACAACTGTCGTTCCAGGTAATCTACTGACCATTTTATGAAGAATGGGAAAAGGTTCCACAACATCTGAGCCAAAATTGGTTGAGTTCCTAATAATTTCTTCCCTTAAGCCATCAGGGTGCGGAAGACCATCTCCGTCCACCACCAATGTACACTCTGCTTGATTAGGCCCACAGATCCTCATCACACCTCACATCCAGTGAAATACTTCTTTTAATATAGTGCACAATTACAATTCCTGTGCAATATATTGTTCATCTACTCAACAGTATCAACTAGCAAAGAACTGCCTTTAAACCCAAACCAATACCATAACACAGATCTAGGCCTCTAATCTCTGGGGATTATTCCAACTACTCACTGTAGGAAAGCCTGAACAGTTTTGACATTCTTCTAACATTTGTTCCTGATCCATTTTATGATCCCGTGTACATACTTTTATTTTTAAAATCTCTTGTAAAAATAATTGATCTGAATTTTGATTGTGATGGAACAATACATTTTGTCATCAGTGTATATTGATCAAGTGTGTGTGAATGTTTCTCTTTCCACCTGTGGTTTTGTCTTCATATAAACAAGGAGCTGTACATTTGTTTGCGAACAGTTCAGCACCATAAAGCACGAGGCAAACCATGACACCTGTCACTGGAATTAGCTATCAATGTCACAGTGATTTATGACACAATTACTGAACAATTACTTGGCATATTAGAACAGTTTTCTGTGTTTTGTTGAGATTTTGTAGATGTTTCTCTTGTTGATTAGTTCTGTATGACTCCACCTCCTGTACACAAAATATTTGGAGAAGAAGCTCAACTGAGTATTTCCAGTAAATCTTAAAACTAAATAAAAAGTGATATGTAAACACTTTGTTTGTTTAAAAGCTAAGATAGTATTCACTTATACTTTTTTTCCATGAACTTAAGGCTTAAATTTGATCCTGTTGTTGCTGATAGTTGCTGCAGTAGTCTAGATCTTTTTTTTTATTTCAAGAGTTTTTTTAAACTCACACAAACTCTTTTATCTGTCTATGAATTATTTCTCTTTTTGACTGCGTGTATCCCCAGTACAAGTTAATTAAAACAAAAATGAACTTCTGTCTGTGAAAGTCAGTCATTCTGCTGCATCAAAGGAATTTAAAACCTCTTTGTTTTTTTCAACCTGGGTAGGGAGGAGGGTTGAAGCTGCACATCTTGACAGGGATTTCTGAGACTTAACAGAAACAGCAGGAGATGATCAATACCTTCTTTCTAACTCCACAAAGACTAAGTTGGAGTAAAACTCAGAGTCTACAGCTTTCAACTCAACAAGGGGGTCCATCATAAAAAAAAATACTTGCTGCAGGTAATATTGTAAATATGTTATTAATAAACAATTGTTCTGATTGGACCAGATCACAACAGATTATTGACACAGAATCAGACTGACTTACTTTGGTTGAATGCATGAACTGTGTGTTCCGGCAAAGTTAGATTTGGTAGAATATTCCTTGGACTGTTCTTTCATTCAGGCTTTATGTGTTGTTTCCTGTTTTGATTTGAGAGGAAACTAATTAGTTCTAATCAGCACACAACACTAATGAAACATTCTGTATGGACAAAATATGGATAAGATAAATTGGATGATAAGCTACGCCTCTGTGAAAGAATTATCTTTGTTATCCCCAGTTTTTTTGTTTCTGTCAACAATAATGAGCAAGCTTTCAATCTGAAAAATGAAAGTGCTTCTGTTGTGAAAACAGTTTGGCAACTACATGAACACGGGCTGGGTATTGCTTGGTGAAAAATGTCTTTCTCTTTGCATGTGGCACAGTAGCAGCTCACTGCAGTGCTGATGTCTGAATGGAAACAGGTTAGTGTTCTGTGCATTTTCTCTTCACAGATTCTCACCACAGCTTTTCAATATCCATCTTAGTGTCTTTGACACACAGTGAATGCTAGTGTGGTGAAGAGATTAATCGGTGATTGCCTGCTGTGAGCTGTCAATAAAATGCCTCAGGAAGAGTCATACCAGCATAATAGAAACTTGTTTTCAGACATATGTCATGTTCTGTGAATGTAGCCTCCCCTTGTCTTCTCTTTCACAAGAGGATCACTGCATCCAAGTCTAAAGATTAGCTTTAGCATCAGTCCAAAACCATGAAGAACACTGGCAACCTGGAACCACAAGCAACAGGGGGTGAATGAGGTGTGTTTGAAAAGGAATCTATCAGTGTTGCATAAGGAACAGCGGGGGGCAAGGACTACCTGTCATCCATCGGCTTATTAAATGAGAAATAAAAGAGCTCTTCAGAAAACATTTCAGTTCTGCTAATCCTGCAGGAATGAAAGATATCAATAAGTCCATAGAAACAATGACTGTGTACTATCTTAAAGCAATAAATCAGATATTGGGTCCCTATGGAAATTTTATAAACAATTAATATCTTACCTGCTGTATAAAGCTATCTGATCGACCTCAGTTTGGAGAAACAAAGATTAGAACTGGTGAGTTTCACAAGCAAAACAGACATTTCAAATAGGGCTGCTTATAATAATATAATCAATGATTCATGTTTTAAAACAACTCTAATCCTAAGGATGTCATGCAAACACAATTTCATCAACTTTGTCACAGAAATTAGAGATTGAGCTAGCTAGCTACAGCTAAATTCTGTATGCAACACTTCTTTTTAGAATTCTCAAACATTTCTACCAGACTAACAAAACTAGTGGCAATATAAAACTTTATTTATTTGTATTCTCATGAACAACAGAAAATGATTCAAATTTCAGACAACAAAAATTCACATTGTAAATGTCTCCAATATAGTTAAAAGTTAGGTCTTATGGTCTAATGAATAGATTTACATTCTTCCAGACTGTGTTCACACAGCTATCCACAGTAGGTAAGACATTATCCACTCTTCCACCATCCATCCCTTTGCAATATCTGCTTAATCCTGGCTCATGGGGAGTCAACGCCTATCTCTTGCAGCCAGTGGATGATGAGTGAGGTACACCCTGAACAGGACACCGGTCTATCATAGAGCCACATAGAGACAAACAAACCACAAGGGTCAATTTAAAGCTGTCAATTAACACAGCATTATTGGACTTAGATGGGAGTATCCAGATGAAAACCTGTACAGGCACAACACGCAAAGCCCAAACAGAGCGGTTCCAACAAGGTCAGCTGTTTGTTTCTATTGGCAGAACTAGCTTGAGAAAGAATGCCTCAAAGGGATGAACAAGAAAAAAAAAAGGATATGAATCTCTTCCATGAGCAGACATGTAAATGATTTGTCAGTTCATGGACAGTACTATTGTGTTACTACCCTTCCTAAAGGCTAAAAAAATGAAATACAAATCAAAAACTTGGTTAGCTTTAAAGTAACAATAGGGGTTATAACTGAAATACATTTGCATCTGTTACTTTCAGGGATATGTCTAACACATTTGTCACTCAATGTACCAGTAGTGATCACAAATTCTTTGAAAATGATTAAAGATCATAGGGTTTTTGTGATGCAGGGACAACTTAGATACTCAACAATAAAACCAAAAAGCAAATTACAGCCTCATTCGGTCTGTTTTGCTTTGACATTCAGGGTCAAGGATACTGACGTTGTTCAAGATTGAAAGGTATCTCAAATGTATTTGTAGAGAAACACACAGAAGAATGTGGTCAAGAAGACACAATTTCTAAATACACTGTTTTAAAATACATGTTCTTATTACATTTTTTTATATTTACATAGTTTTATTTCTGATGCTTCAATTGTTAAGCCTTTTCAATAAAAAAAACATTCAAATTAAAAGTTAAAAAGCAGATCTAAGTTAATAACTGTTACTGATTTTCCAGGTTTTGTTACAAACAGTCCAATTACACTGAAAGCTTTAACACATGACTCTAACCATAAAAATGTCATTTACAATAACAGTTTAGTTATTGTAGAAATGTTTGGTTAATGTTTGTCTATCAAAAAAAACCCAAAACAGACTAATTTAGTGGTTTTTATAGTGTTTATATAACTGTAGTGGCTGTAATGTACTTAACTAGAAAATAACTTTTCAAAATTGTGTGATCAAATTGATTGTATACTAAACTGTACATTGCCTATAGAATGACTTAATCTATAATTCCCACATTTAGGGAGCAATTACACAGATGCCCTAATCTCATCTGTCAGAAAGACAGTCAGAGAGACAGCTGTTGAAGTGTTTCCTTGTTATCTCTTCTGCCTGCTGCTGTTTCCTCTTTGTCTTTCTCCTCTCACTTCTCCTCCATCTTCCTCATGTTGTGTGTCTGGCATGTCAGCTGACAGCGAGTCCTTGGCTCCATCACACTCTAATTCTCCTTTTTTAGAAGATGGAGTGTGTGCCAACTTTATCAGAACTGTGTTTGCACTGACTTTTTGTTTTGACAATAGTCTATCTTTCATTTTGTCACTGTCACCTTGCCCACAGTTGCAGCTGGTCAGTTCTATCATCTGACTGCAGAAGAGTCAGAAGTGAACAACTGAGTACTGTGAGCTACAATCATTTTGTTTAAATAAATTATAAAACAGGATTCCTGCTGATAAGACGTCAGCTCTACACACCAATGTAATTGCAGGGTCACACCAATGACTCGTAATATGTTCCTCCTGTAGGCTACTCAACTCATCTTACTAAGTCTGAACAAGGTATTTACATTTTATCAAAATAAAGGAGCTGTGACTAATATGATATCATTTTAGACAATATTTATTTATTTTTGTTTGGGGCAATAGTGACACCTTGTGATTGACTTTGGTCCAAACTCAAGTCAGAGTTTATAAAGATGAGCTGTTGCTGTCTGTCTGGTTCAGATTCACTTACTTGTGTTTTCTTTTATAGGACTTGTGTATAATTATTCATTAAAACTGTTTTTAATGATACTTTAAAGAGTCCTACAGTTTCTGTACTTGATACTTAAGCTGTCCACTCTGTTGTGTCTTTCTGAAGTTGTTATATGCACACAGGAGTCTTCAAGGAAAACAACTGATGAATGTCCCAACGATTAGTCAGTTATCTAAAATATTTTTTTGTCTCATTTAAACAAAGAAATAAGAATAAGAATTTATAACTTGAAACCAAATAAACAAATTAACAAAATAACCATGAGAAATATTAGACAGTCTTTTGTTCTTCTCTGTATCTGTATATCAGTATCTGACTGTTTTGTTGAATTTGTTGTTTTTTTTACATTAACATATTTTGTGCTTTGCCTGACAAGCATATGTCAATTTATATATCACATAATTTTTATTTGCATTTTTTTGTAAAAAAAACTTGAGATTAAATTTATAGCAACAATGTTTCAGAGAGGCACTTTCACACATATTTCATGACTTTGTAGTCATTTCTTAATGAGGCCCTTCCATTAAAAACGTTTTTTCTGAGGTTTCTGTTGAATATTTTAGCTCCACAGGTGTTCTCACCTTCATAGTGGGTGTGAAAACAGGTCAACAACTTCTCTTTTAGTTTTAATCTCTCAAGTTGCTGCCTGAAGCCTGACGAAACCAGACGAATTTTGACACAGACACATTGAAAGGTCTGTTAATCAGTGTTTCCTAATGTTTTTAGATATAAAATATTTCATATTATAGGTTAATACTTAAGAGATAATGTTTAGAATGTTAAGGTGCTGTTTTATAATCACCAATACGTTTATGTTAAGTCAGGGAATATCCAAAGTCACTAGGTGATAACTTCTCACCGGCCGCAAAGGTTTTTAGGTAAAGCAATCTGAAAGCAGTACATTTTATTCTGAAAATCTCCGGGAGCTTCTCTCCATTTCCGCATCTGATTTCCTGTCTTCCTCTTTCCAAAATGTCAAACTTGACATGTTTCAGAAGTGTAGCGCGTCGAAAATAGGACCGCCGTGTATGTTCAGGAAAGGGCCGCGACATGCCGCTCCTAAGACGCTGCCGACTCGCGCTGCTGACGGATCCGGTGGAAAGGGTTCTATTGACTAAAGCGATGCCTATCAGCTGCATATGACGTGCTGCTCCAGTAACACGCTGCTGACGCGTCCGGTGGAAAGGAGGGGTTATATTAACATCCGTTTTATTTCATCAGCTCATTGTATTTATTGTCATCATTGATCAAAATGACAGTGATTATTATTAAAAAGAGCATGAAGCTCATTCTGTGAGGCCTATTCAAGTTTGACTTCTTCAAAAAGAAAGATATGCTTGAAGAGAATATTTGATCATCACCTTTGACCTCTGGGAGTTTGTGGCAGTGGACAGTCCAGCCTACAGACGGAGTGATGTGTCAGCCATGTTTGCATTGGATGACAGATGCAATCTGCTCTTGCATCAGTTGACGGGTCAATCCATATCTCATTACTCTTTGTAAACAATATAATCTTGGCTGCGATTCATGAGGCTTGGAAATAAATTCAGTTGCAATGATACAATTCATGGCTTCTTTAGAAGTGAACCTCCACGCCACAGATTAACACAAAATATTGCACGTCAGTTGGTTTTTGCCTTTAGTGCAACAACTTTAACTTTAACACTATTTAGCACCCTTTTACGTCCACTATTCATTTTCATCTTAAGTTCTACCAGAAAAATCTTTCTTGTCTCCCACTCTCTCTGTTATAATTCACTTTACTTTTTTTCTTTTCTCCCTGAAGCAGGCTTTGCTCGTGTGATTTACTTTCTATTAGGGGATTAAAAATCAATTATGCAGGAAGCCATGCGTAGGCGTGATTATAGCTGCGCATGACGGCACCATTCATCACAGGACCACTCATCTCTGCAGCCGTTAGTTACACAACACACACCAGGACGGACATTCTTTACCATGAACTCTGCCCTTCATCTTTTACACTCTGTAAACACAGTTCGTCCAGCCTACATTATAAAATTAACTATTTGTCTAAGTTTGCTGCTGAAAAAACCCACAATGAAAGTGTATTTAAAGAGGATAGACCCTTCGTCCAACAAAGGTACCTAATTAGAAAATCAAATGTAAAACAATGAATTTACTTGTGAGAATTACTGATAAATTATGAATTTAAAGCATAAACATAATCCCTTTACATTAAGTGTAAAATAACCTATTTCAGACTTAAGAAGAAACCAAGTTTTCTTAATTAAATAGCATTAAAAACAGAAGATTTCAAATTAAAGAAAATATTACAGGCATAAATATTTGGTGGAATGGTTGCTGTTTGTGAACAGACAGACTTTCTATATGTTATGTAAATAGAGCACTTGCTAATTATTGAGGAACCTATATATCAGAATTAGGTTTCATTAAGTCAGGTACGTGTCCCTGGTTTGTCAGGGCAACACAATATAATCTACATTGTCTGAAATGACTTTAACTTGAGTAATATCTGTATATCATATAGATGGGCTGAATGTTGGAAATAGTATTGGGACTTTACAGTCAAATTAGGCTTAATACACTTTAAACCTTGAGTCCTTGTGTCCTTCACAGTGGATGCAGGAAAATACTTCAAATAGTTCTGAAACAAACTTCCTCTTTTATCTTGTTCAGTGTTTTAATTATGTTGGCTAATCACTGTAGATCTTGGCAGCTAATCCATAAAACCGTTTTATGATCCAGTATTGGTCAAACAATGCGTAACAACATCTCCTGCTGTATCTCAGTGATTTATATTCTATGCAACCATAATAACAAGTCTGAATAACTTGGAACCTTTTTTTTAAATTCCAGGACTATAGAGACCTTTTGCCCTGTTCCAGCTCTGAATCTCTTTCAGGAGTTTTTTTTGTTCAAGTTATTTTTTGAAAGTAGTGTGCAGTCGAGAGCCCACTGGGGTGTGCACTGGTTTGCTGAGCAGAGAACAGCAATGCAGAAGAGGCTGACAGGACAAACTATAAGGTGATGAAGGCTATCTTTGTTGTTGCATTTTAACACTCTTGAGGCCTTACTTAGCACAGGAGAGAAATACTAAAATGAACTCCTCCTGCTCTACCTCTTCCATCATATGCACACTTACAGTGTTCTGCCTTAGTTACTGCAAGGTCCGCTTTTTCCTGTGGTGACTTATTTCTGTCCAAATGATCCGTCCACCAGGAACAGAACCAGAACAGGGACAAGGTGTTTTCTCCCAAGTGTTCCTCACCAACATCATTTCTATATATCACACTCTAAAGGTATGAATTTAATTTACAATTGCTAAATTAAAATATACAAAGTCCAAGTTCTGTACATGTGACGGTGTTGCTTTTTTGTTTTACCGATCAGTTGTATCTTAAGGCTGCAGCTACAACTAACTCAAGTTTCTGTAAACTTTAAAAAGTTTATATTAGACTGTCCCAGCAACACTCAGACAGTTCCTCTTACTGCAGTTCCCATTTTTACAATATTGTCCTGCTAACGCCATCTTTAAACGGAGGAACAGTAGCTGCAAAGTTTGCTTGGATCACATAATGTAACAAAACTTTAGACAATTCAAATTATCCAACAAAGTTGTTTTCTCTGTCACATACTCTTAAAACACGTTCCCTCATTTAATCTTTCGGAAAAATTCTGTTAATACAAATTAAATATTTAAAAATATATTAATAAATACTGCATGAACATAATCCTTTCGTGCATGAAATGGCTTAAGTGTGGCGTAATCTCAGCTACAGCTTTGCATCATTTCAGAGCCTGACTCTATAAATACTGTATGCAAAAGCTTGTCTGGCTGCAGAGACTTTTGCTCAACTCGACTCCACCACTTTAGACTCTTTGGCTTGACTGAATGAGCAAACGGCTAATAAAGTTTTGCTAAAAAGTAAGATAGACATTATACCTTTATATTTACTGCAACATTTTAAAAAATCCCGCCGGAATTCTTTATTTTCAGGGATGTGTCCAGAGGGGTGGCCCAGGTGGGAACGGCCACAGTATGTGCCACCCCCAAGCTGAGATAATCAAATTCAAGCAATGCTTTTACATTAATAAAAGAAAATGATTAATGAATGTATACCATTGACATTGTGCTTTGATTTGACTTCATTTTGATTTATAGTAGCAACTTAAATTATGATAAAGGGTCTACAATTTTGTAAAAACTAGATTTTTTTAAAGGTTATGGGCCCACTTACATATGCCACCCTTTTGGAAATGTGTGCCCCTACCTGGCCCCCCAACAAAGATTTTCTAGACACGCCCCCTTTATTTTAGCCCTTTAACTTTGTTACACAGGACACTGGATACATCAATCTGTTTATTTTGAACTTTGTTATACTAATAATAATTTTTATTTTTACTGACAAATATTCTCCAGAGGTACTGATTACTTATTTTATTAGTCATAGATTAATATACATTTTTATTGCTTTGTTAATAAAAAAACAAAGCGTCTTTTCAGAGTCAGTAAATTATTTTTTTTCATTTGTTTAATTGTTTATTTTAAGGTTAGGCAATTTGGGCCAAATGGCAATAAGAGTGAAGCAGTGTATGTTTACTTTCTCCTAATGAAACTGGTCAGCAGGTTACCGAACACACAACAAATGAGACTGTCAACATGAACTCGGAAAGTAGAAGAATGGGCTGCAAACAGATGGAAATAGTAAATATTTATACATTTCTTAAACATCGTTTATGACAGACAAGATTTGCTTGACAATTCATACAAACTTAATCACATTTTAACACCTTTAACATGCCTGTCTCATCTTCTGGGGTGTTTAACTTTCAATTGGTCCAATTAAAAAAAGAAGAAGAAAAAAAATCCAATAAACAATCAAAGTCAGATGGAGTCACACTCAGAGATGTTTGCTTTGCTTGTTTGCGAGTCAGGCACACAATCTTTTACACATACAACCCTCACTCATACCTCTATTCATGTCTAGAAGAGTCCAGACTTGTGGAGAATGGCACGTCTGTTTACTCTGAAAGGTTCAAAGATAATTTACCTGGATTAGAGGAGCCATCTGCGCCGGCCCTCTCAGATTGCTTCAGAGGTGTCTCAATAAATACTGAGCAGGCTGCATGGTGGTAGACAGCCCAACAGAAAAGCATAGAAGTTTGCACCAGCTTCACGCTGCTTTTTACATCAAACAGTGAGACCCAGAGACCTTGGTGTTCATTACTCAAGGCTCTCAAAATAATGAAAATAATAATAAGGAATAACAAATGACATATTACACTTAATTTAAATATATATAGCTTGCTTTGTTCTTCAGGTTCTTTGTTTGACTGATATTGTGAAGCTTGTTTGCTGAAAAAAAGTGCAAAATACAACCAGAAAAGACCTCAGTTTGATATGGAAACCTACTCACAGACAACACATGACTTATTTAGAGACTTTTTGTATTTATCTATATATCCAAAGTAATGAATAAGACTGAACTTTGTTTGGATGTGACTTCTGAAAGCACAAATATGAAGCTTTTTCTTTCAGTAAATAATGGTATATAAGTAGCTCAGACAGCTGCTGCTGAGAGACTTTGGTTTCAAATAAGGAATAAAAAAAAAAAAGAAGTGTAAAACCTGCCTAAGGTGAACGTATTGATTTTTAAAAAGGCTGCACCTTGTGGTTTCTCAGAACATGCTGAGGTGCAGAAACACCTCCCCTCCCTATCTTCTACATTCACAACTAGCACAATACTACTCTCCAGCCACATCTCTCAATCGCACACTCACACAGATACACACAGGTGCCCACGCCATCTGAAGTAGGCAGTGTATTGCAAACCCAGTAAGTGATTATATAAGGAAGAGGTTAAAGATGTTGTTGCTAAGTTGTGTTGAAACAATGTGAAAGCGGTGAGACATGTTTAGCCATATTTAGCTTTGTCTGACTCTGTTGTCTTGGCTGAAATGAAATATCATAAATCCAAAGCTGAGGTAATGTTACTGTCAAAAAGATGTGTATTATTTATAGACAATTTGTGATTTGTAAACTCTTGTTTCTGCCAAATCATATACAAACACGTAGTGTATCAGTTCCTTATCACACTATAATGCCACTAGTTACATATGAATCTTTTCAATTTAATAATGCCAAGATGGCCGATCAACAAACAACAGATTCATGATTTATATTAATAAACACTAACTGATTTTGTTCCTTTGTTTGTTGGTCGGTCAACTCAGCAGTATTAAGTTTAAAAGACAAGTGCCATCAAAGTATCTGAGCTCTATTAATAATCCTTTGACCCCGTCCCAGTTTTCAGTTTGTATTCTCAAAGGATAGATTTGTATTCAAAGCCCTATACTGCTTGTTATAACTGTACATTTGGCCTTTGTATTGGGGAATTCTTGAAGTTGTAACTTTTTAAATTGTATCTTCATATAAAGCAGATACTCTGCAGGATTTGGCAGAAACAACTGCATCCAAATTGCTAGTTTTGCATGAATTGTCAATGAATAATATGCATCTTTTTGACAGTAACTTTACCCCATACCTCTCTGCTTACAGACGAAACAAGAGGTTTCCAAATTAACTTCCAGTACTCATGTCATTCATCCTAATAGATGTAAAACTTCAGTCTTGTCTGTCAAATTCAGCTTCCCTCTTAGCTCATATGGAAACTTGCAAACACATTTGAATGTCTTCTTGTCATATTGATGTATTTTTGTCTCGTGTGAACTGCCCTCTCTTTTGTACAGATGCTACAGCGGACCACATACACACTAAGCTCATTTAATGAATCTGTATCTCTGACAAACCTGCCTTTATAGGGAAACCAGGGGATCTATATTCTGCTGATGCTGTGCTCACCCGGAGTGCCACACATCTCTATCTCTCTCCTTTTTTATCTGCTATAAACACACAGACTCCACATGCAGCATATACCATAAAAAACACACCCACAAGCAAAATGCAAAGGATGTTCTCACTCTCCTTTTGAGAACATTTCTTTCTGAGTGGGTGAGCGTTAAGAAAGGAGGAAATCTTCCACCTCAAATTATCTATAAATGCAAAATATCAAAAATGCCGAACAGTGGGAGCTTTTAACTAAATATAACCCTTGATATCCACAACATATCGAGCTGAGTCAGTCGTCTGTTTGTGGCTGCCTTTATATTGTCCTGATGGTTTTTAAAATGGTGGAATTAGGGTATCAAACCGGAGAGTTAGAATGATATGCTGCGCTGCTTTGGCTCAAGCACCATGATGAAATCCACTACATTCATCACAGGCATTTTCACTTTTATGACAGCACTGCTGAGCCTAAAGAAGGACATTTCCAGACCTCACTGTAAGGAAGGTTTGGCAGGATTTAAATTATTCATGAGTCAATTTGCAGTGTGTGAATATAGCGCTTATAGAAATGAAGCGTTTTACTCCTGGGTGAGGTTTGGGGCCACGGTGCAGCCCTTTTTTTTGAGGCTGATTCAAGCACAGTTGAGTCTGTAGTTTTAGCTCTCATGCCACAGACGTGTCATTACCTGAAAGCATTTAGAGCGTTGGGGGAAATGAGGTCGTGTGCTGCCTGGCTTCAGGGAGGTCACACACCAAGGGGCTTGTGCTCTCCCTGCACTCTATCTTCCCCTCCCACTCACTCTCATCATTTCACAGCGTTGTATCTTCATGATTGCAGGGTCCTCTGCCGTGTTTTGACCATTACAGCACTCGTCCTATCTTGCTCTGAGAACCTGAACCCCTCCCTTCAAGCCATTTTAGAGTCACATTACTGAGCACAGAATCTGAAAACACACACCAAGCATGAGGCTTATTTTTGCTTTTCCTTTTGTGTCTCTCAAAACACTTTCAATGTTTTTTCTCTCTCACTTTATCGCACACACACACATTCTGTCACTGGCAGAGTGAAAGGGAGGAGGATAGATGGAACGTTTTCAGACAATGTTATTTGTTATAATTCAGCTCTAATTTCAATATTTTCAAACCCTTTGCAGAGATTTATTTTGCTGCCTGAGAGAGCATCCATCTTGACGGAGTCCTGACCGGCCTCGACTTTGCCGGTGTCACATGATCGATGTTTTCTCTGGCCTCCCGACGTCTTTGGAGGTCACATGGGCCTCAGTCAAGCTTGGTTAATTTCACACTCTCAGCTCCTCTGCTATTACCATATGAATATCCTCATAGCCATACATATTCTCCAGCCATGCACAGGGATTTCCAAAAGTGCCCCCTTTTTAAGAAAGAATCTGAAGAGACCGGAGAGGACGAGGAGGAGGAAGGAGTGGATGGGGGGGCTTGGCAGGATGTTTTCACAGCTGTCGTGGTGATGAATTAGGCTCTTATGATTAATCTCTATTTAAATGTAACACTACCATCCCCAGACACGTAGACCTTGCCCATTTTCGGTGGACCATTACCGTCCAAAACATGTTGATTATGCTGAAAACTATCGAAATGAACAAATCAGATCTGTCCCTCTTTTCGATTTAAATCAGGTTTTTTTTCCAAATAGATTTGCCTAATCTACCGTTAAACAAAACTCAGTGTATGTAGGCCCCATAAAGTTTTTTCAGTATAATGCAGTGCTGTTTGTGATGACCCCCTCCCCCCAAGTTTCTTTGTGTCTCACCATGCCAGCTTTTCAGAGGCCAACTTTGTGTTAAAGCACAAAATGGCCCCGCTCCTCTGTCATTTTGCTCTCGCATGACTTTGTGAGTACACAAAAGCAGCTCCGCCAAACAGCTGCCCGCAGAGGCGACAGATTTATGTGAGCCAAATCAAACCTTTAAGAGCCAACAGCTGACCGTAGCAGTGACGAGAAATAAAAATCACAATGTGCGTTTTATTGCTCTTTTGAGTCTCTTGTCTCCGCTGCAGTCTGGAGCTTCAGCTGTCATTAGCGTTCCTGATAAGAGCTTTCCCATATGCTTCTGTCCACAGATGTTATGATTGGGACATAACATGTTATGACTGTGCATTTCCACACAGTGTTACAGGTCAAGTGAGGGACAGAGTTGCTGCTGAGGGTGACACAACGCCAGAAAGCCGCGGTCGTAGTTGCTGCTAGAAATGAAACATCTGACGTTAACAGATGTTGTCAGATTGCTCTCAGGTAGAAAGAAAATCTTCGACATGCTTCTTGTAACTTTTCATGCCTTGACATTGAAGGAAGTGTTGGAGATTTTATGGGACATTTATTTTCATTTAGATATACTAAATATTCAAGAATACTACACATGGGAAAAACCCACCGGGACCTTTCTGCATGGAGTTTTTCTGTTCTCCTCACGCATGTCCAAATCCAAAGAAATATTTTTGACCTGATTTAAGTGATAAGAACGTCAGATTCATGCACGTTAGGCTGTGTCTTGCTCAGAAACAACATAAAACATGCGTTACTCCATCTGATTCACCACTTTCCTGTTTTCAGCCACTCAATTAATTGTGAAGACATGACACCAAGGGACATTTTTATTTTTTAAAGAAAAGAAGGTGTGGAAAATAAGGGACACACATGTAGCAGTGAATTAAGCCACAACACTTGTTTTAAAAACTCCCCAAAGTTAAATTAATAGTCTAAAACATAAACATCTAATCTAAAATTCACCCACTCCATTATCATTTCCTTACCTTGAATTCTGAATGAACTCATGTGAATGCCGCCCTTTACTGACCGCACCTCTCGTGTTGCATTCTAATTTATACAAATGTATGCATATCTTTCCTCTTCATGCTTTGTAACTCTATATAGAGTGTGAGCATTTTGTGTGCGAGTTAGGCCTCGCCTGGAAACACCTAAATCCCCCCTTCTTTTTCTCCACATCCCCTGGGATTTAAGATTGTGTTTGGTAGAAGGGAATGTGGGGAGAATCATAGGAGGCAGAAATTAAAGCTTTTCAGCAGTTCACTGCTTCTTTCACTTGAATTAAAGAAATCCCTGCGTTTTAGAAAAGGGTAGAAATTCTGTGTAAGAAAGTCTGTTTGAAACCTTAAAAAGGGATAAAAATTCAGGTTTTGGAGGACTGCCAGTAAAGATGTCAATAATCTGAATAAATACCTCCTTCATCAAACTTAAAAACCTACAATGTAAATTAGCATATCTTTCTGGTTTTTAATGATTTACACATGAGATGTTTTTTTTTTGTTAAATAAGGATGGTTTTGTTTGAGAAAAATATTTGCGTTTCAATTAAATACCTCCAGAAAACACATATAAAAAATGCAACTTTTAAGAACATGTTAAACAAGAATATAATCCAACTTGACTTTAGCCAGAAACACCAAATCCAATTATTCTATTCATTTCTCTTTGGCACAGTAATAAACAGTATTTGTAAATCCTGGCAGAATATAAATTAGCTGCATTTCTAGAGGTTAATAGTATGAAGAGCTGTGCGCACACTGTATACTTGATGACTAAGTGCTCTTGTAATCAACCCCTTCGGGCATATGGTGCAATTCTTAGTCCAACAAGAAGCACAGTTTGACTTGAGATTTCGTAATAAACAATCATGGACAGGAAGACCATTTTCAGCTGCGTTCTTTTAATTGGAAAATGAAATAACATCAACTACAACAACAGTAAGAAAACAAATTCCTTCACTAATCTTTGAACCTAATTCTATCTCGCTGAAGGGGAATAATGCTGCCAAACGTTTTGAGTGAGATTGAAGTGCAGGGAGAAGAGAAAGACCAAATTGACAAGGCAAACACTGGAAACCACAAAACAAATATCATCAGGTCATAATTTATTTGACCTTTGCACTTGCAATTTGTATTTATTCACAAAAGCAAGTAGCAAAATAACCATTTAATTAAGCTGAGCCCTTAATTTCAAGCTTTCTCTTTACGCTTGACAATTCTGTGCCACATTATTTTCTGTAGCCTTTTCATTCCTTCTTTTGTTGAATTGGTTTGATGCACGTTAAATAGGAATAACTTATTTTAATCAATAAACACAAGATGAAGCACAGAAAAGAAACACACACACACAACAATAAAAATGTGATCTTTAAAATCAAAAGGAAGTGATGTGGGAAACAAAACAAAACCACCACAACAAAGCACATTCACTAAATCCTACGAGAGTCTCCGCACCACTGTTCCTCCTCTGTTTATCATCTCTAACCATGGGTCAAAGGGCGACTGCTACAATTACAAAGACAGTGAAGCTTGTGATGCGCACTCGCCTCAGAATCAACCTCTAAATTACTAAATCGTTATGTAACTAACATAAATGAAAGCCTTCTTGTTTTCTGTCAGCAAACACGTTTAATTGCAGTGACGCCGAGTCTAAGTTTGATGGCAGCGCTGAATACTCTGTTTCAAAAATAAATAAATATAAAACACACAAAAGCATGCACAAAAAAAAAGATAAGCTGTAATGATACAGATAAGCAGTTTTCTCCCTGGTGTATCAAATATTTTGTTATGCTAAAAAAAATCCTGAAAAGAGGATAAACAGTTTTTATCTGACAGGTGTAGATGTACTGATGAACAGAAAGACACGAGTGGAGATGGAATTAAATGCCACAAAGAAACACACCAGGGTGGGTTAGACAGTGTTTCAGAGATTAAGAGAAATGTGTTGGCCCAAAGAAAGAACAAGTTCAAGGTTGGAATTTGATAAAAAACAATTTTAACTGTGGTTTTTTTTTTAATTCATGAAAAAAAAAAAAAAGAAAATGATGTGACCTTTTGGGTTGAAGAGAATGAAGTAAATAGTAAAAGAGTTCCATTAAAAAGCGAGAATATGAAGACTGTCCCAGTGATTGAGAGCTGAAAGATTCAAAGAGCCAACATGTTTTCAACCCTAACCCTAACCTTCAAACAACAGAATCTGATTAAAGAAATCTTTTTGTAGTTCTTCATCATATAGCTGTAATTGTTTTCAGACAGAAAATGTCCCTATATAAACTTGTTTTTGTGTTTTTCATGTAGTTGGTTAAAACTTTGTTTAATGTTATTTTCAACTAGATAATTTGACTAACAAGTTTCACTTTTGGTTTAACATTTTAAACAAAAGAGCAGACATAGCTGGATTTTGAAGAATCGTCTTAAACTATCTGCCTATACAACAAGTCAAAAACTAATAAATATCTTACATTTTAATCATTTTGACAGACTGGAACACATTCACTAATGAAATATGCCCCATTAACATGGTTTTTAGTCTTATTAAGCTATTTTTTTAACACAGACACCAGCAAGTTCAGATTTGATTTGTTCTGTAATGTAGCCTTATAGTTAGATGGTAAGAAAGCTGAATTAATTCCAGTACAATACTTACAATTGATATAATCTAAAAGCTAATCATTGCTAATTGAGATTAATCCATTTCTAGTTTTTTTTTCTTTAAGCAGTGATTTCTGATTAGTGATCTTTAGACCTTGAAAATTCTTATCTAGTTGATACTGGTTCTGGTCATTAAAACCCCATAACATCTTGATGATAGGACACATTTTAAAGATTCCATATTATGCACTTTTCACACACTTTGAATCATTTCTTTTACATCTCAATGACATGTAAAAGCCATGTATTGTTCAAATTGGCCTTTTTTCAAAGTTTAGCTGTTGTTCCCAAACTCTCTCATCTCACCTCAGTTTGAAATGCTCTGTTTCAGGTGGGCAGGGCAGCTCAAAGCCCCACCCATCTCTGTTCCCTGCGAGTTCGTGAGACATCGAAGAATTTAGCTCTGCTGGTAAACAAACAGCTGATTACACTGCAAATAATGATAAACAAGTTTTGCAGTGCCAAAAAATGAACCTAAAAATGTGACTTAAAACTTTGGACTGAGTAACTTGGAGCCTAAAGACTCCAACAGCACATTATTGAAAGATTAGTCTGACATTTAATCGTGTATCTGTGTTGTTTTGCTGCGTCTGGTAGAGATGCGGTTCTTCAAGCTTACCAGTTTCAGTCAGAAAGAGATGAAACGGTGTTAGCTCCTCTTCATTAGCAGCAGCTCAGCTCCGGTATCGGTGTTAGCTCTTCATTAGCAACAGCTCGGTTCTGGTCGTTTTTTGCCAACTGTCATATGGACATTACTATCATAAATAAAATCAACCCAATTCAACCATTCTTCTGTCCTCTTCGGCTGGGACCCGATGAAGTGTTTTGCGTTCTTCTGATCAGCCAACAACAGAGCATTTTGAGTGGTTTTGAATCGGTAACAAAATTGCGGGTGTCCGAGGAACTGCTGTACCTGGTGGGTGGAGAAAGTGCTCGGAGGGGTGTGTGAACCCCCTCAGAGCACAACCCCTCCCCAGGTTTGTGACGTAGGAAGCCAGGACAATTTTGAACAGCTCACTTATTAGACTGGACGCAGGATGAATTCAGAAAACCATATCTTACTCAAAACAACGCAGATGTTTTTTTTTTTCCAACTTTGTTTGCCTGTATATGCACCACAGACACACAATAACACCCCAAATCCCAGAAAGGTGAATTTTTCACCATATGGGACCTCTAAAATAGTCTATTAATAATTTAACAATTATCATATTCCTCTTCCAACATATCATTGTTTCCCAGTCCAGTTCCTTGAGACCTAATGTCCTTCACATTTTAGAGCTTTCCTGCTTCAAGACACATGATTCACATGATTACAGGAATTTTTAAGCATCTTGTTAACTTCACCTGTTATTTAGCATCTATTTGAGGAGTGTTGAAGCATGGAAACATCTAAAATATACAGGACAGAGGGCCATGAGGACCAGGATTGGGAAACCCTACAGAAAAGGCATTAGCATTTCCATTTACAAAAGAAGTGGCCAATGTTAACTTCCTGTAATAATTTTAACCTTTCTATTATAAAATAACATTGTGGAAAAAAAACTCTGGATCCTACACGTTTTCTGGGTGAAGAGACTGTAGGTTGGTCAGTCACAGCTTGTAATTTCAATCAAGCAAACTTTCCCTACATGCAAAGTGCAGCTCATTACCAATCACCTCTGCACACACAATTTTGTTCCTTTGATTGGAGGCTCTCAGCGCCAATTAATATCTTTGAGAGCTGACATTTCAAACGAGGCACCATCCTCTCTTGTTTAGAGCACATCCCCTATTTAATGAAGGTGTACACAGTGAAAATTCTAGTATGGTAGGTTGGAGGTGTTTCCCTTTGATCTTCTGTTTGATGTTGGCATGGGGTCCAAAACACATTCTTAGAAAATATCTGAATGTGGTGTTTCAACCGATTTGTTGTTTCATATGCAAGTATAAAATATGTAATACAAGTTTTATACTGCACTGTGTTGTGCCACATCCATGAATGGTTTCTAAAGATCAAACAGATGAGCTATTGAAGTGTTTTAGTGCTTGACTAGTGGTTGACCCTAAGCTCCAGGCTTCAAACACTTGTGATATTTAGAATTTTATTTAAAAAATAGTATAAAAGGTACTAATCCATTCATCTTCTTTGCAGAAAACTGGTGTCGGAGCAGAATATTGGTATGCGTGAGGTAGGTGGTTACCGAGGGCAAAACCTGCAAGCCCGTTAAAAACAAAATAATTATGAAGAACATATTTAAAATACAATTATAATACAATTTATATTTTTTATAGTTACTGGTCGACCTGGTGCCCTTTTGTTGTGCTGATTAGAATATAATAGAAACAAGAAATGCAGAAATGCAGAAACTTATAAACTACAAAACCATTAATTTCCCATTTAATGTACATGACCCTAAACACGTCCTTGGGAGGGGCATGAATCAGTGCGCAGGTTGCAAAGAGCATTGACAGCTGTAAACATGACAATATTTTCACCATGAAAAGAACCACCAAACCTTTGGGGGCAGCTTTCAGAGACAGAGAAAAGGTAAGGAGGAAAAAAAAAAATCTGAATATAAAGGTATGTGGAATGCTAAGATTAAATTAAATGGGTCTTACAATTTCACCTGTACGTCCTTAGTTCTTAAAATATATAAGGTGTCTAATGATGCCGTAACAATGTGCTTTTAGGTCAACCTCTTATAATGCAGAATATAAAATATAATGGCACCAATTTTAATACATCACCACTAAATCTGAATTATGCTATTTGTAGTTTTGATTGAGCGCTTCATGATTTTCTTTGTGTGTGAGATATACGATGAGTCAGATATTTTGCATGGGGGGGTGTAAAGGCGGCCAAGTATCGTCCACAATCCTGCCAGTGGCAGGTGTCTACCATAGTGATCACTGAAAAAGAAGCCCCATGTCTGTGACCGAGCACAGGGCTGCACAGACACATCCATTCACACACTCACATCTAGAGTCAAATTAGCATCAGCAATTACCCAACAGGTTTGTTTTTCTTCTGCGGCAGGAAACAGGAGCACCTGGAGTAAACCACCAGGAAAAACATCCAAACACCATGCAAAAAGGCCCCAGCTGAGAGTCAAAGCCACGCCCTTCCTGCAGCATGCAACGCTGCTAATGCACCATGCCACCCTTCCTGTTATTCGCATAAATAGTCATGTGGATAATCCTGGGATTCATTTTATTCCATCCTTCACATGATGATATTCTTTATTCTGAGCTTTTACTGGAGGAAATGTACAAGTGATATTCATTTTGTTGCCTTTCATTTTTAAAATGTTACTTAACTTCTGTGCTTCAAATCCTTCCCTAATTCACAAATCGTGTCCCGTTTGGTGTTGTCGATTGATTTCTTCCATTATAATTTTATGTGTTGTTGCTCTGAAGGGTGTCTTGTCATCCCAGACCTTTTCCAGCTGAAAAAGCTGAAAAATAAAAATAAAAAGAGCTCTTCAACCCAGAACCTCAATACAAGTACTAAAGTAGTATTAAATATTTGATTTCTAATCAGAAAATTGTAGGCTTCCAAAGAGAAGCAGGAAGACGGGCATCACGAGAATCACACACAACCAACATCATGGGTATGTTAGAAAGTGAGGGACAGATAGAAACAATTACATCCAAGAAGTTTGGAGTTGTGTAATTGAGTTTTGGCTCGTCATATAAATCTAGACATTTCAATACTTGAGCTGAATTGTGATTTTCTGATTTTTTTATTCAGTTTTATGTAAATACAGTTACAGAAGAAAAACTTTAAAACTCAAAGTTACTTAAAGCTATAGCCGTGTAAAAATATGTAAAAAAAAATATTAAATACTATCCTTATGAGGAAACTCTGGCACCTAAGGGGTCAATCATTAAAAAATCTACTTATTATGGGCAAAAAGAAAATGTAACTTTTTACTAGAACTCTGCATCCATTTAAGGCTTCCCACTAAAATAAAAAGAGAAAACTCAGAAACAGGCAAAGTTAAATAAAAATAATCCGAACCCTGTTTGTATGCACAGCTACACCTCTAGACCATCACTCGGCATAACCTTTCTCTTTTTGAGTTGTAGTGAATTTCATGCCAGCTGCTGTTTCTTCCTCTCCCAATCCGTGGCTCCAGCTGGCCGTGCTGCTGGAGAGATGTCATAGCTGGTCACATACGTGATGCTCTGTCTCTTCCCCCCCTCTCGCCAGGTTGTTTAGCATTTCAGACATGGCTCTTGTGTTGCCTCACGGCCAAGCACTTGGGCGCTTAGGGATGTCATCTTCTCAAAGCTAATTGGTGTGCCCTTCTCTTAACGAAACAAGCTCACGAAATAAATAACTAATGTGCCCCCTTGGTAAGCTCATTAGCTAATTGCAAATTTGCTGCTCCACAACTTTTATAATGCTCTCCACGATCTTTCTCCATCTCACTCACCTTTCACTCCACACCGCATTCATATCTTCCCATCATGTATATACACACCGACACAAACACTTCCTTTTTTTTTCCTGTTTCAAATATCTTTTTCTTTGTATTTTCACTTCTGCCACATTCTTTCTTTCTGCTCACAGAGATGAGCTTTGTGAGAACGTTAGAGTCTCCTTGTCATTCTTTTGAAGCATTTTCAACATATTAAATAAAACTGTTCCTTCAGGGAGAAAAAAAGCCATTTTAAAATATCTAAAATCTGAAATAGGTCTTTGAAAAAGGTTTGAAATTTCACTCATTCCTGAAGCACAAATCCAGACGAATTATGCAGCATCTTGTAATGTATGTAAGAGTGCATGAATTGTAAAAAATTAAAAAGAAAACCATGGCTAGTTAATTTTATCTAGGAACCAACTTAAAAAACACTTGGTCAGTCTTTCCGCTGACAAACGTCACACCAATGTCTCTTTAAGTTATTAGTTTATGTGGTAATGATCTGTTTTTTGTGTTTCCTTTTCAACTGTAATGCTTCTTTACATTATATAGCTCTTGCTCTGTTACATATAAAGGGAAATAAGCCTGAGCTCCAGCCTGCATCTTTTTTTGGGTATTGTTGTTATTCTTGAGACTGAAAAAAAGATGAAAACTAAATAAAATGCAGCTAGAGTCAGCCTGTCACTGCTTTTTAGGTCAATACAGAAACAAACCTAATTTGTAAAATAAATTCAAGGCAGTGTTGTTTATGTGTGTATCTACAAACTAAACAACATGAATAGTTTATATCACATCGATTGATTAACTGAAAAATCAATATTGTCACCTTGTTTTCCACATCTTAACTACTTCTTCAGGGCTCCATGAAACAGCCTGACTGCCACGTATATTCAAAGCAGCTCAGAGATAGGTTGTATAAGCATTTTAATATGAACTGTAATATGAAAACATTACCATATACCACTAGTTTAGCTCTTTAAAGCTTTTTTTTTCTTTGAGAAAGCATTATGAAAACTAAATTAATTATTTTATAAACAGCTTTTTGAACAGCCTCAATTTGGTAAAACAGAGATTAGTTTTGATATGACAGACGATAAATGGCTACTGGTTTGTCATCAAGAGGCTAGTGGATTTCTGCTTTTTTGAAACAGCTCCGATCCAAAAATTGTCACAGTGTTTCATGCAGCTGGTATTTTAAAACTTTTACATTGAGGTCACTTTTCATATGATATGGTTATTTCCATGACATTTTTGATTATTTGCAGCAGAAATTAGCAGCAAAGTTAGCCACTCATTGCATTTAGTTAGTTTCTTTTTGTCAATACCTCACCGACCTGTAAATATGCGACTGTTTTTATTTTTATTTTTAGCTTGTTTCCATTATTTCATTATTTATCCCATCCATTCTTTCCTTACATTTTCCATAAATAACATGCCTGTTCTATAATTAGCTACACTTTATTGTGGGTTCTTTTAAAGACCTGATGTAGCTGGTGAATTTCTCCACTGTGGAATCAATAAAGTATTATCTCATCTTATTTCTAATTAAGTTAAGTTAAGTAAAAAACCTATTCTACAAACTTTTGAGGCCAAAGATGTTTTAAAAGAGCAGAAATCAATATGATTTGCTTTTAGCAAATAATTTCAGACTGGGGTTCTTTGAGGAACTTTCCACATTAGGTAGGATGTTAATTATTCACAACCTTTCCACAGAAATCCACTTCGAAATACTTTTTCTTTAAGAGACTGGTTTTTGTGTGTCATGGATTGAACCCATCTTTTTAAAAGTTTATTTAAACTTATGCAACAACCACCGCTTGTTCAGTCCTGTTTACTCACAAACCTGACAGTTAAACCACAGGGATCCCACTAAATGGACATCACTCTGAGATGGAATTATTCAATACATAAAACTAGTACTGATAAAAGAAAGAAAGCATGATTACAAGGATTTTAGAAAGATTTCTTCAGGGTAGTGTGGAATTGTTGCTTTTTTATTTTTTCATCTGCTGAAAAGAAAAAAAAAATCTGAAATTGGCAAAATATCCCCCTGCATCACATACATGACTGTCTTCAGCTATCTATAATAGGATTTCAAACCCATGGGAAAAGTTAAACCAACTGAATTTCGAACGAATAAATCTGTGGAGAAATATTTGGCTTATTGGACTTAATCTGAAGGAATTAAATTGGGCTCAAAATTGAAGAGAGAAGAAGCCAACAAACAAAGAAGAAATACAAGTAAACCTTGATGCCTGTTTATTAAAGAAAATATTTGATTTCCATCTCAATTTTCAGCAGAAATTGTTTCTTTACCAATACTTGCGTAAGCGAAGCCTTCTGTTGTGAAGGCAGGGCTACACTCAAAATATTGAAACAAATGAAATTGTGCACAGATGTAACTAAGTAAATGAAATGACAAAGTGTTCTTTTTTTCATAGTTACTCCCAACTTTTTTCTTTTTGAATCCGTGTTACAAAAACCCTGAGCTGGTACTTTCTGCTTGTATCATAAACTTAGCAAATGAGATTGCCACCTACTTGCCATCACAAACAGTTAAAGAAGATAAGCGAATTTTATTAAAAGTGTGAGTCCTACCGGAGCTTGTGTTCAATTACAAAGAAGCACATATCTCTGAAACCCATATCCTGTGGAGGAAACAAGATAATATAGAGTAGGTAAGTCTCTTTCCCTAATGGCTATCTCCTAAAACATGTATCCTCAGGCAATAAAGCTAATTATTGATCGCCTTAAAGACAGAGTATCTAGAGAAGAAATTCTCTCGTTCAGTCCTTAAAACCTTAGCGATGTCCTAATTAGATATGCGGCATCCAACCTGCGCTCTGAGACAATAACGATAAGGAATGCTCCTTGTGTTATAGCGATGGTTGTTAAGTACTTTGCATACCAAAACTTCCCCCAAGTGGTGCACAAGTGGCCAACAAAAGCATCTATCAGCCTAGTTTGGATTAACTGCACTTGTTGTGAGGCTGAGCAGCTATTTCTTAACTTAATGACTGCCTCAGGTAATGCTGCAGAGCTGGAGCGTCTCCCAAATTAATTTTGATTTCAGAGCTTTCTAATCAGATTTCTCCAGAGTGCCGTGCTTTGCTTTTATAGATTTCCAATGAAATATAGAGTCACATATCATGCTCACACACACACAAATGCTCGCACAGAAAACTTAATAATGCAACATATATAACTCAGTCCTTTATTCAAACTATATAAGGTATGCACTGAGCTCTAGCTGTTGACATGATGTTGGTGTGTTTGCCACACTCTAGGACTACACAAATACACCCTTCTTATGTCTGTCTTTGGAGGCTCAGGACACACAGCAAGCTGCAGGGAAGATCTGCAGAAGGATTTCGGCCCCCCATGCTTGCCTGGAGTGACTGGGGAGCTTCAGTAGACACAACCAGGTTCGTGCAGTCAGAGTTACTGATGCATTGTATCCATTAAAACTGTGGATGGTCAAAAAGATCAGCAGTTATTTACCATGAAATGTTCTGTGCACATCGTTGTTTACTACAATCTCTACTCCTTTGACATTCCTGTTTTTGTTTTTTTAAATTCATCTGCAAATCAAAAGGTTCTGGGCTGACAATCAGAGTTTAAAATAAATTCATGCAAAAATAATTTCTGCTAAAATTCCACTGACTGACATTTTAACAGTAAGCGTTCTTAATTTTTTTGGTAAGGGAAAAACAACAGTTAAATGTACACAACACTTTGCCTTCTCTGGGATTAGAACCTGCAATTCTTTGTGCAACTGCAATGGCAAGCCCCACTTTCCTCCACCCACCACTTCAAGCTCAGCTCGGTTCTGGTTAAGTGAATGAATGTCTCACAGAAAATTGAGTCTTGCTGAATAACACTATGAAGTTAAGCAAAAGATGGAGAGAGAAAAATGGATGTCATAAAATGAAAAGGTCATTTGATATTGCATGAAAATGTTTTTGAGCAGGCAGGATTACAACTGGGTCAAATTGACCCAAATATTATCTCAGTGATATTAAAACGCTGCGTGAGCTTGCGTTTGCTCAAGATCAGACAAATTGGTTTTTCAACAGTTCATTGGGCTTCAAAAAGGAAAGACTGAGGAAAAAAAAGGAATCTGTATTGAAACTTTGGATGTTTCATTGTGACTAAAAGGAGGTAAATCCACCATAGTTTTTCATTGTAAAGTGATGAATGACTAAAACGTGAAAACTGTAAAAACTTTGGATTCTCAGAAACTGACAGCACATTTTTAATAATCAAAGCTGTGCGGTTTCTATTTTCGGCAAGTTGTTCTATGATGCAGAAAACTGTCTGATCCTTATTTACAGTCAGAGCTGCTAAGGCCACTCTACGCATTCAGGTGGGATTCTACTACTTGACTCGGTGTAAAAAAAACAAAACAAAAAGAATGGTGGATGGAGCCGTCAGGCAGAAAAGCCACTGAGTGGTTAAAAACACTGAGTTTCAGCCCAAGTTTCCCCTTGGAATAGTTCTTTATCTGGGATGAAGCAGCCTATCTGTCTCATGCTTTATTTTTTAAGCACCGGCCACAACTGTCCTAATTTATTTGAGTTTAAGAGTACAGCACAAATCTCTGTCTGGAGGACGTCGCCCAGCAATCACTCCGACAGACTAATCAAATCATTTCTCCAAAGAAAAATTATTATTTGCTTTTAGTTGGAATTGTTCTTCCAGTCCACTCCAGATAGCTAAAAATTAGTTGTGAATGATTGCCCCTCAGATTAAATTAAATGTCTTCCCCACATAAAACAGTAGAAGTCTTTGTAAAATCCATGCAGAACCAGGGGTATTTTGTAAAAAAAAAGTTATTTCTCCCAAGGGAAACCAAAAAAAAGTTTCAATATGCTTCTGGTGTTTTTTTTAAAAACACATTTTCAGAGAATGGAAAAAGGGGACCTAATGTCGTGACCTTGCCTTGGAGTCTGTTTTTAGAGACCCAGTGAGGACAGCGGCAGTCTGTGCCCACCCTGATATTTATGCACATAATCATACGCTCAAGCCACCAGAGCAACCTGTCAAAATCACAAACCAATCTCCAAGAGTGATTAGTTATGCCTGACTGAGTTTACTGAACACTTGCCATCTGCATGCAATAGAAATGTATGGAATGAGCAGGGTTGGAAGGAAGGAGGCAGACTGACAAGGTTAAGTTGATGCAGATGCAGAATAAACAGTTTGGCAATGGGGAGAGGTCAACAAGTTCTAATAGTTTGAAGGGTTCTTGGACATGTTATTATTATTATTATTACTGAGAATACCAGAGCTGTGGCATCACTCAGTACTTTTTAGACACAGCTGTTAAATGATACCTGTTGAAAGCCGCAGTCATTCACAGAAAAATGTATAAAGATATGGAAACCTCTGCAGTGCTTGGCAGTATTTCTTAGAAGCTGATGTGGTGTTTCTGATTTGTATGATATTACAGTCTTTATCAGAAAAGCATCTAGAATTAAAAGGAACAGCGCAATACAGTGACAAGGTATATATATATAGACGTCACATGACTCTCTAAACCCAGGCACCATGCTGGCAGGCATGAACGTCATCAAAATGAATGGTACTAGTTCTGATTTTACTGCATCAGAGTTTACTTCCAATTTTAAAGTGGAAGATATTGTTTTATACACTGAAAAATTAAAAAGATTAAACATCTCCGACCCTTATCATGCTACTGGGATACTTTATAAACACTCCAGAAGCAGTTGGAGCGCACCTTTAACAATCTGTAGTGTTTTTTTATGTGTCAATATCATTAATAAATCATTGCTTTAAAAACATAAATTACACCTTAGTCTGTTTCTCACTGTGATCACAAGATACGTAAACAGCATGCAGACATCACGAAGATTGTTATGATTCTGCAAAGTTTTACGTGATGTTTACTTGTTGCTATGTGAGCAACAAGACAGAAAGATCCACGCCAAACAGTAGGAAGTCCGCTAAGAATCGTAATAAAAGTGTTTAAAACAAATACCACATATACTGTAGTTGAGGAAATGTTGCTTTATGTATCTGATGTGAAGTGGTCAGCACATAAGAAGAAATCTTTGCTCGCGGGACCCCACAGCTTCCTTTTCACCTGATTGCTAGTTCGTTTCATGGCAATGATCCACCGTTTTCTCGTAATCCTATAAAATAAAATGCTCTTCTCTTATTTTGTCCATGTCTTTTATGACATCCTGGGGCACGACAGGTATCCACCATATTTGCCATTTATATGTTTGGTTTTGCTGGAAATAACAATAACTGCAGGAGACTGCCTGCCACAATGGCGCCCATTCAATTTGAACTGCTGAATGCTGGGAGAAGTGACGTCACCTCCCGGAGCTCTATGTATGTATCAGTATGATTGAAGTACTGTACATTGTGATTTAATGAATTTTAAGATAATGTTACACCATCTGTGTGACTTTAAAACACAGAATTCAGGATATTTCAGATCTTTATTTACTTTGATTTTCAATTCTGAGACTGTTCTGTCAATCCAGTCCAATGCTAAATTTAGGATTAATTTCAACCCCCCCCCAAAAAAAAAAACAAACAAACAAACAATAAAAAAAAAAAGAAAGATGAAAACCAGAATCAGAATTCTCTAATTATAATTACAAATTGAAATGTGTCAGAATTGTCTGCTTTTGAGTTAAGATCTGAGGGAGTTGTTCATCCTCTGGGCCAACGGAAGCTTACATCACTTTAAATCAGTCATGTTCAATCCTCCTCCTCAAGGCAGACCATTCTGTAATGTTTAGATGTTTCTCTGCTCCAACACCACTGACCTAAATCAGTGGATGACTGACAGGTTTTTCTAGAACTTGCGGGCGTGCTGAACAGGTGATTCATCCATCGAGTCAGATTCAGGTGTGGTAGAGCTAAAAATACATTTTTAAGCCAAGTTTCAGTTTTCATTGCTTTCTGTTGCACCCCTACAGTGGGGCAAAAAAGTATTTAGTCAGCCACCAATTGTGTAAGTTCTCCCACTTAAAAAGATCAGAGAGGCCTGTAATTTTCATCATAGGTATACCTCAACTATGAGAGACAAAATGAGGAAAAGAAATCCAGAAAATCACATTGTCTGATTTTTAAAGAATTTATTTGCAAATTATGGTGGAAAATAAGTATTTGGTCAATAACAAAAGTTAATCTCAATACTTTGTTATATAGCCTTTGATGGCAATGACAGAGGTCAAACGTTTTCTGTAAGTCTTCACAAGGTTTTCACACACTGTTGCTGGTATTTTGGCCCATTCCTCCATGCAGATCTCCTCTAGAGCAGTGATGTTTTGGGGCTGACGCTGGGCAACACGGACTTTCAACTCCCTCCAGAGATTTTCTATGGGGTTGAGATCTGGAGACTGGCTAGGCCACTCCAGGACCTTGAAATGCTTCTTACGAAGCCACTCCTTCGTTGCCCGGGCGGTGTGTTTGGGATCATTGTCATGCTGAAAGACCCAGCCACGTCTCATTTTCAATGCCCTTGCTGATGGAAGGAGGTCTTCACTCAAAATCTTACGATACATGGCCCCATTCATTCTTTCCTTTACACGGATCAGTCGTCCTGGTCCCCTTGCAGAAAAACAGCCCCAAAGCATGATGTTTCCACCCCCATGCTTTACAGTAGGTATGGTGTTCTTTGATTCAACTCAGCATTCTTTCCCCTCCAAACACGACAAGTTGAGTTTCTACCAAAAAGTTCTATTTTGGTTTCATCTGACCATATGATGTTCTCCCAATCCTCTTCTGGATCATCCAAATGCTCTCTAGCAAACCGCAGACGGGCCTGGACGTGTCCTGGCTTCAGCAGGGGGACACGTCTGGCACTGCAGGATTTGAGTCCCTGGCGGCGTAGTGTGTTACTGATGGTAGCCTTTGTTACTTTGGTCCCAGCTCTCTGCAGGTCATTCACTAGGTCCCTCCGTGTGGTTCTGGGATTTTTGCTCACCGTTCTTGTGATCATTTTGACCCCATGGGGTGAGATCTTGCTTGGAGCCCCAGATCGAGGGAGATTATCAGTGGTCTTGTATGTCTTCCATTTTCTAATAATTGCTCCCACAGTTGATTTCTTCACACCAAGCTGCTTACCTATTGCAGATTCAGTCTTCCCAGCCTGGTGAAGGTCTACAATTTTGTTTCTGGTGTCCTTTGACAGCTCTTTGGTCTTGGCCATAGTGGAGTTTGGAGCGTGACTGTTTGAGGTTGTGGACAGGTGTCTTTTATACTGATAACGAGTTCACACAGGTGCCATTAATACAGGTAACGAGTGGAGGACCGAGGAGCCTCTTAAAGAAGTTACAGGTCTGTGAAAGCCAGAAATCTTACTTGTTTGTAGGTGACCAAATACTTATTTTCCACCATAATTTGCAAATAAATTCTTTAAAAATCAGACAATGTGATTTTCTGGATTTTTTTTCCTCATTTTGTCTCTCATAGTTGAGGTATACCTATGATGAAAATTACAGGCCTCTCTGATCTTTTTAAGTGGGAGAACTTACACAATTGGTGGCTGACTAAATACTTTTTTGCCCCACTGTATATAGTATGACCATTAGATTGTTTATGTGTCAACACAAAAAACATTTTGTCTGTCTTTTATACAAAAACATCTGTGAAAAGTGTAACTTTCAATTCTTAATTGATTTCAGGTTTTAATTAGTTGTGAACATGACAAAGGAATTTATTTTCCAATCTCGTGGTGTGTAATCAATTTAAATAAAAAAACAGCTTTGCTTTATATCGCCAGGGTTTATATTTTAATCACACATTTGCTTATTTTTATTTTTGTCTAAAACAAAGTTTGTCATCTGTGACATTTTATGCGTTCCGATAGCTTTCTTCAAATCTATAAACGCAAGAATACAATTCATAAAGTGGATACAACATTGATATAGAATAATTTAATTAGTAACCTTGTTCCATGATGGATTGCATTGAAGAGAGTAACATTTTTATTTTATGCTTTGTGGACAAGTTGGAAGGGAGCCTCAGTTATTGATCATCTGGCAGATTGCTTACAAAGATGTGCAGTGAGAGATTTCTTAAAGCATAAAGGAAGTATCTTGGAAGAATTTCCAAGCTCTTAAAAAATCTCTCAGTTCTAGACTCGTCACCATATCCATGTTTTTCCCTGTAACTCATCTTTTTTGTGCTGCAGTTTAAGCTCCTTTAAAACTTGTTCCTTTACACATACCGGGTCAAAACGTATGTCCGTTTCCCTTGATGAGGATGCTTTGAAATGTGAACAATTTTTTATCTGTTTACCAACAATATTTCTACTAATCAAAGGCGTGGAAATGTTGATGGGAAAGCATGCTATAGAAAAGTGATAGTTGGCATTTAGAGTGCATCCATTTGACCTTCTCTCTCAGCCCCTGTGCTGCCGTGAGATTTAAATATTTTGAAGTAGTGCAATTCCAGCTTCTTCGGGTGCTTCTACAATCACTTTCATGGTTGAAGAATCAAAGTACAGTGCCACAGCTCCAGTTTTCATCACTCTGCGTGGAAAAAAAGCTGCAGCGTGACAGAACTATCTCCCTCTGTGTGTCAGTCAGAGTGCAGTCTATAGAAAATGACACATAAGATGGCCACATACTGAGCGTGCTTGTTAGACTAAAGTCACATGTCTAAAACCTATTGCACCTTAATGTGATTTACTTCAGAGTGCAACAGGCATTACGGCACACAGAGAATTATATTTGGATTATGTTGCCTGGGGATGTGAGCTTCTTAGACCCCTGACTGTGAGGAAATCCATGTCAGTTGTCAATCAAGAAAAGTGAAGCACAGATGTTGAATCTATGATCTTCAAGACCCTGATAACGCTGTTTCAAATATTTATAGCAATAAAATTTTCATTGTACAAAACATGTACTGTTTTAACTGTTTTGACAACCAGATTAAAGTTTGTTTTTTATTTATATGATCACTTCAGACAGTTTAGAGGTAGATTTTTTCCACGATAATCCAGTTTTTTGCCTGTTACTCATTGTAAACATATATAAATACAGTTTTCCTCCTGTCATTAGGCTGTTTTGTATATTTTTTGGAGGATATTTGTGTCAAAGTTTGCAAATTCTTGGATTTACTTTCAGCAGAAATTGAGTTTTACTCGCTGCTGTCGGCTCGTCTACATGTGAGTCCTTTTCTGATGAAACTAATTGGGTTAATACAAATGTACGACTTTTTTCTCTTGCTGAGTTAACAAAACTGACTTGCAGCGCTGGAAATGTCAATAATTAAACACTGGCACGGCAGAACCTTCTTAGCTCACAGCTTGCATCTTTGCTCTATTTGATCTTCAAGGGCAGTACAGTCTGGCATCGTCAGTCTTTAATATGGGTTCAGTGCGGATTCTGGGAACTGAATCCTATCCTCTAAAGTCTTTGCATCTTCACCGCGCGTGCAGGTCGGGCTTGGCAGGAGGCTGAGATCTGTCTTTGGTGACAACCCTCTGAAGGTGCCCCCGCACTGAACCTGTTTCCACTGCTGTGCTGAGATGCGACAAAGTTTTACAAACACACACAAACCCACAAAAAGCTGCTACAAAAAGGCATGTTTGATTTTAATATTTTTTCTGTAAATACTCTCCCACACACACATACATAAATACACATTTCCAAACTGTTACTATCAAACAGATTGTAATAGCCAATAAGGATGGAAATGGGAATTACAATCACCATCAGTTATTATTGTGTCAACAAGTCGATACATTTTGTTTCATGGTCCTGAATAATGAACTTGAACTGATCCAACCTGTCAGTCATTAGAGATGCTGCTGAAATCACATCACACATACATTTACAAGACGTCTATAAACACATTCTGTTTTTTAATCCAGTCACACACATTAATCGTCTCCAACAATCTTTCAGCAGAACGTTGATCAAAATCATTCACAGACTCAAGCCTCTGTTTCTTTCTGTAGCCATGCTGTTGGTGCAATGCAGGGGAGTTGCTTGTTGTCATGTTCTGTATCAAGTGTAGCCGAGGCTTATGGGAGCACTCATACCGAAACTACAAAACACCAAAACCGTTCTCCTTAACTATGGCAGCAGGACAACAGCAGGACTCAACAGTTCAATTTCTTTTTTTTTTTACTTTCTTCGATCCTTCGCAATAAGCGTCTTCACCTTATACACCGAGTGTTGTCCTCAGAAAACTCTCCAAACATTTGAAGCTTTTTGAAATTTCTTGACCGCAGTGTGAGCCTCCCTTTTCTACCTACCTGTGAAAATGACAGATAAGCTGCAGCAAAGCAACAGCTTAAAAACAAATCAAATGCTGCAGTTACTAGCATGAAGGATTCCTGCACAGTGCTTTAAACTTACCAGGGTTTTAACCCAAGACACAGTATGTAAGACTAACAAATCATAAATGCTCCATGTTTCATGATTTTGGGTTATTTATTTATTTAGACTTTTACTTTTGTAAAGGTTTATGGGCATGAATTTCAAAATAAAAAAACTATTAGACATATGCTTTATATTTTATTCACTTCCATGAGGGGAAACAAAATAAGCTTTGGCAGGTGTTAGAATTTGTATAAATTCAACAAAGTTTCAGGGTTGCAAAGATTTCTATAAACATTTTCATATACTTATGTTATATACTTATAACAATATACATGTTTTTTTTTATTTTGTTTTGAGGTGGCTGATGGATATACAGTAGTCTGTCCTGTGTCTTTTTTCAGTTTCCCTGATTTTTTTTTCTCTCTCTCTCTTTTTTTTGCTTTTAGTCTCTTAATCCCCTGGCAAAGTGACTGCAACTCCCTGGGTGAGCTAACAACACATCAATAATACATCCAGTCCAGCTGCATCCACTAAGCTCTCCACACACATACACACCCATGCAAGATCTCACACACAGCAGGAATCTTCTCTGTCCCTATTAAACGCACACACTCCTGCACCTTTTCCATTCTTTCTCCAACCATGGCTGGACTCCTTGCCGTCACGGCCAGAAAAAGGCTCGCATTACTTATTTATGCAGGACTCAAACTATGAGGAAAAATCATGCAGAAAAGAAGTGACACCTGAGACGCATTTGTAAAAGGCTGCTGTATCATTCAGAAGCAGGCTGTTTGCTTCCCCTGAATAGAAGCTAACAAGTGCTATTTGGGCTTTGGCAGTGCAGCAAAAGTGCTACTTTGTTTACACTTGTGTCGTATTTTCAAGACGATGGTTTTCCAGATTTCACTAAGTGCACCACAGTCAGAGTGTGAACTATGGAATGCTTCAATATGCACATCAAAAATTTATCGTTTTCAGTACACTTTCACTTTGAACACTTTTTTAAAAAAATGCTGATTATTTTGGCAGGTGGTTCAAAGAGGTGCATGGAAAGCCAGAAATCTAAAATTAGAACAGCTATTTATTTATTTATTTATTTTTTATTAAGGACACATTACCAGCTTGAAGGGTAAAAATAAAAAAACAAAAACTTTCAAACAAGATAAAAATAAAAAAGCCGTGTCCTGCAGCAACTAAGTGCTACTAAACTAAGCCCATGTTTTTTAATGCACTCTTTGTGAGCTTTCTGTATACAATGTTTTAACTTGTCATTTGCTGCTTAAAATATGCATTTATGGCTGTTATGTGACAGCAAGCAAAGTGGTGAATGCAAAACGATCTGTTTGTTATTCCAGTCTGCCAGGAGGCCAGTAAAAATTAAAACCACACTCACAGGAGTGTGATGGAAACCATCCAGAATAACTATCTAATTAATTTCAGCGCATACGGTGAACTCATCTTTTGTCCGTTTCTGAAGGTTTATAATCTTTGGAGACTTTAGTCAAGGCCAAAGTGGAAATGGCTCATTTTACTCGCATACATAAATGAAACCCAATATTGCCAGTCCCCATCTGGCCTGCTCCTATGTTTGCATGTGAGACCAAGGTTGAATAAAAAGTAAAAAAACAAGGACATGAGTTGGAAGATTAAAAAAAAGCCATTCATGCATACAAACAATATTAGACATCGAGAAAACAAAAGGGAAAATGTGTATTTTGAATTTCTCAGTAGACAAATCTAAAGCAGCAAAAACATGTTAATGTTTACTCATAAATCTGAACCGATAACCCCTAAATCTAAATATCTGAATCGGACATCTAAATCTTTTAACTCTGTGTATTTTGTTCCAAAATCATCACACAGCAGTGAAACACATAGTGTTAAATGTTTCTACTTTTTAGAATTTCATGCAGCTTATTTATTCTGCTTGTGTCGCCATTTCTGTTTCTTTTCCTCTTATCTACAGTGGGGCAAAAAAGTATTTAGTCAGCCACCAATTGTGTAAGTTCTCCCACTTAAAAAGATCAGAGAGGCCTGTAATTTTCATCATAGGTATACCTCAACTATGAGAGACAAAATGAGGAAAAAAAATCCAGAAAATCACATTGTCTGATTTTTAAAGAATTTATTTGCAAATTATGGTGGAAAATAAGTATTTGGTCAATAACAAAAGTTAATCTCAATACTTTGTTATATAGCCTTTGTTGGCAATGACAGAGGTCAAACGTTTTCTGTAAGTCTTCGCAAGGTTTTCACACACTGTTGCTGGTATTTTGGCCCATTCCTCCATGCAGATCTCCTCTAGAGAAGTGATGTTTTGGGGCTGACGCTGGGCAACACGGACTTTCAACTCCCTCCAGAGATTTTCTATGGGGTTGAGATCTGGAGACTGGCTAGGCCACTCCAGGACCTTGAAATGCTTCTTACGAAGCCACTCCTTCGTTGCCCGGGCGGTGTGTTTGGGATCATTGTCATGCTGAAAGACCCAGCCACGTCTCATTTTCAATGCCCTTGCTGATGGAAGGAGGTTTTCACTCAAAATCTTACGATACATGGCCCCATTCATTCTTTCCTTTACACGGATCAGTCGTCCTGGTCCCCTTGCAGAAAAACAGCCCCAAAGCATGATGTTTCCACCCCCATGCTTTACAGTAGGTATGGTGTTCTTTGGATCCAACTCAGCATTCTTTCCCCTCCAAACACGACAAGTTGAGTTTCTACCAAAAAGTTCTATTTTGGTTTCATCTGACCATATGATGTTCTCCCAATCCTCTTCTGGATCATCCAAATGCTCTCTAGCAAACCGCAGACGGGCCTGGACGTGTCCTGGCTTCAGCAGGGGGACACGTCTGGCACTGCAGGATTTGAGTCCCTGGCGGCGTAGTGTGTTACTGATGGTAGCCTTTGTTACTTTGGTCCCAGCTCTCTGCAGGTCATTCACTAGGTCCCTCCGTGTGGTTCTGGGATTTTTGCTCACCGTTCTTGTGATCATTTTGACCCCACGGGGTGAGATCTTGCGTGGAGCCCCAGATCGAGGGAGATTATCAGTGGTCTTGTATGTCTTCCATTTTCTAATAATTGCTCCCACAGTTGATTTCTTCACACCAAGCTGCTTACCTATTGCAGATTCAGTCTTCCCAGCCTGGTGAAGGTCTACAATTTTGTTTCTGGTGTCCTTTGACAGCTCTTTGGTCTTGGCCATAGTGGAGTTTGGAGCGTGACTGTTTGAGGTTGTGGACAGGTGTCTTTTATACTGATAACGAGTTCACACAGGTGCCATTAATACAGGTAACGAGTGGAGGACCGAGGAGCCTCTTAAAGAAGTTACAGGTCTGTGAAAGCCAGAAATCTTACTTGTTTGTAGGTGACCAAATACTTATTTTCCACCATAATTTGCAAATAAATTCTTTAAAAATCAGACAATGTGATTTTCTGGATTTTTTTTCCTCATTTTGTCTCTCATAGTTGAGGTATACCTATGATGAAAATTACAGGCCTCTCTGATCTTTTTAAGTGGGAGAACTTACACAATTGGTGGCTGACTAAATACTTTTTTGCCCCACTGTATATATTTATATATTTCTGCCCACATTGGTGAACTGTAGCTTTTGAAATAAAGCACAACATATTCCAACTATACTTAATAAATAAAATATAATTTCTCTCTGCAATGAAATTCAGGGATCTTCTCTTTATGTTTCGCAAAAGGACAGTTTTAAAAGATATTTTTCCTGACTTGTTTTTGTTTTGTTGTAGTAATGAGACTCTAGCCAGGTGACAAATGACAATAAAACTGTTGAAAGGCTGTGTGAAACTTTAATGAAGAGTGTAGTTTGCTGCTGTCTAAGCTGTCACTGACTCCTTAATAAATACTGTTGATGGTAACATAAAAGATGCAAACTAGCACATCCACCTTTGTGTCACGTCTCCATCGGGGCCATGGTGAGACAATGAACATCTGTGACTCCTGCAGAATCTTTTGATCAGAACAAGAATTGGACACTGAAGACAAATGCTGGATGCTTCTTTGCATATTTGTTATTTTCATCTATGAGAAAGGTGGTTTTAACCTGGTGACACTGTAAACCACAGCTGGTATCTAATGTGTAGCCCCGCCCCGTGTCGAGTTGGATAGATCTGGTCCAACTGCTCCTATACAAAGCATCTGAAAAAGGGAGGGACATCTGGTATAGTATTTTGAGCTGATTGCGGACGCTCCAGCAAGTGTCCGCCTATGCTTTTTCTTTAACCAATCACAGTAAGTCAAGTTCTTGCAAATCTAGATGGGAGAAAAGCAAAACACATGTTTACCATCAAGAAATGCACAAAGATCTTTCCTTTGCTCATTTTTAAATGAAGAAATAATCTCTAGTTCTCCTAAAACAGATTCAGTAACTGCTTCTACATGTATGTCCACAGGCGTGGCCATTTTGGCTTTTCTTTGCCTGGGCACATGTTGCTATTATCACACCTTTCCCAAAACACAATGCTAACAAATTATTGGTCCGATCTCCCAGTGGAGTTGAGACAGATGGCTTACTTGGAGCATTACAATATGGATTTTCGTGGGTTTGGAAAACTCCAAATCTTGCGAGAATCCCTCTTGCAGCGCAAGGTTAACTGTCAACTACTGCTGGTATCTATATCCATGTGTCCCTTCAACAGCAGGGAAAACCACAGCAGCACCAGAGCATCATGAAGCCAGGCTGGTTGCACCAAAGTTAAGTTTCTCACAGATTCTGAAGAAAAGACATGTTATTTTTCTGTAAATGAAGGGAGTTAATTCCTGTGAACAGCACTGTATTTTGTGTAGCATTCATTGAGAACAAAACAAATGTCTCATTGAATACAAGCATATTTATTTCAACTAACCATTAATGGAAATAATGCATCAAAACTCTCTTAACAACTCAGACACCTTGAAAGATAAAAGGATCAACTTGATGATTACCAAGGATCAGAAATTTTAAATGTCAAACACTGATAGCAAACATGTCTAATAAACACAACTGCTTTGAACAGAAACACATGTAAGACGAGGACTCTCTGTCCAATAGTCCAACTCTTTCCATCACCTCCTTCCCGAATTTTCTCTTTGCATTGTTTTTCTTTTCAGGTCTATTTTCTTCAGAAAACAATTGAAAACAGATTGGTTTTTGGTGCTGGCCTAATTGGGAAGACATGGTTCATCAACACCTATGCGGAGGCAGCCATGTGTCTTTGGTCTGAGTGGTAATAGGAACTGAGAACAAAGGAGAGAGATCTTTACTAATTCTCTGGGCTTATTGCTTCTTAAGAAGGACCTGTAGGATTTATTGGTCTCTGGGTTGTTCATTTCTTTCAGACAAAGCAGCTTCATTCTAGATCAATATAAAATAGATTTATCAAGCTGCATACAGTAATTTCTGATGCTTTTTACCTTACTAATGTTCAGGATTTATTTAAAAAAATATTGTTGCCCCTTTCTTTCCTTTAGTCTTAATGCCATCTCAACACAGATTGATAAAAAGCAAATGAAACACGACCTCCATGCTGGATGTCTTTGTTCTTATAGTCAGTACAAAGACATTTTCACAGCTTCAAACAATTTGCAATGTAGGTTATAGTTAGGTTTAGTCTTTGAAGTGATTGTAACACTTCTTACACCCCCTCCCATCCAAATAAAAAAAAAATCTAATATAGTTGCCCAGTATAGTAAGCATTATAGTGTAACACAGTGTTACATTTGTTTATTTGGCCATTTTTTAGATTCTTCTTTATTTTCTTTTTTAATCTAATGAATAATCCTTTTTTTTTATTGCCATGGCAACCATTTTGTGAAAATGAATCTGTCCCTTGATTTCAAAAGGATCATTTGAAACCAGAACTAGTTACAGAGACTAAGAAAAATCTGCTGGAATGGGTTTATGAATCAACTTTAAGAATTTGTCACTAATAATAAAAGTCCTCCTGGACAAAAGCAAAGGTTCTTTAAGTGGATGATAAACAGGCCAGAACAGACTGATTTTTCTTAGTGAAAGCAGTGATTTAAACTCTTGTTACACATTCTAAATCAGGGCCACAACAATACTGCAGTTCAGCTGTGATATTTCCTTTTTTTCCACAGTGCTGCTAATCAGAATGCTACTAGCACAAAACAAAAAAACAGTTGAACGAAAGCTGTCACAATCTAAAGTACTAGCAAAACAAACAATAAGCATGAGGTTTATGACAGCGATTTCAAATGAGAAGTTTCAGTAAAACCTGTAAAAGCTGTTTGTGCCTTTTGTTTCTAAAGCTATTTCAGATTACACCTTTAACAGTGCCACTAGAAGGTTTACCTAAAACTTACTTCAAATAATTTCTTTGGTATGATGTTTAGGTGGTGTGACGGTATCACTGTCAGCTTAACAAAGTGATCAACAGAAAGAGTTGGGAAGAAAAGAGGAGTAACAGCGTGTAGGATTACGTGCTGAACTGGCATTTCAGTCTTCATTTACAACATATAACCTTGCCCTCCATAACAAACAGTCTCCATCAAGGATCTTTATTTTTACTGCTTCATTTTGAATCTCTGGAATGTTTAAAACAAATCTGGCTAGAGTTTCTGTTGTGCAGCATTTATTGAAAATTTTCAGCCTTTCAGCAATTCTTGTTAGACTAGATAAAATCAGATGTGAACACGTACCTTTCTATAACTTCAATGTTGGCTAAATTATCAGCGTTATGGTCAGTGCACTCTTTGGGTCATTCCTGGTTTCTGATTGGTGGACCAATTTATACTGTCCTCTGTTGGTGATTGGCTCGTTTGACTGTCCATCATCATCTAGTCTTCCAATCCCAATTGCGCCACATGCTCAAGATATTTGTGGTTTTCTTTAGGAGTTTGATGAGATATACAACTTTGTTAGGTGTCATTTGGTTTGGGCTGTATTTCACAATAGAGTTTTGTATTTTATTTTATTTCATTCTAGGTAAACCTAATTTGTTTGTTATTGAGTTCATGGTAGTTTTGAGGACACGGTGTGTCCTTGTTATACATTATATTCTGTATTAAACACCTGTTAATTAATAAACTGTTACCTTTTTAAAACCTTTCTACATCTTGGTTTTACTTTAATATTGTTTACCTTCTGTAAATTACCTTAGTGGTGTTAACCAGTATTCGCCGAAAGTGTGGCAAACCTAGTTTCTTTTTTCTTTTTCTATCTTCCTTGTATTTCTAAAAAAAAAAAAAAAAGATCAACAAAACTCAGTTATTCACTTGGTTGGTTGTTGGAGAAGAATTGAAAGTCAGTGAGACCAACTGACTAAATAAACTTAGAACAAATGCAGACTGGACTCATTTGAAATGGTGGAGGAGAAAAAGATGCTGAACAGGCATCCTCTCCATGCCACACTGGTGTGGTACATTTTCTGACAGGCTGCTACAGCTCTGCTGTCATAACAACCATTACAAGAAATCTTTCCTGCCACAGACTCTACAACAGAACCTCAAGCTGCAATAAATGATGCCTCCATTTGGACAGTTTGTGCCACGTGTTGCACATTTTACATCTGCTACCTCACAAATTTGAAAAGTTTCTTCATATTCAAAAAAGTTGTCTTTTTTTATGCTATTTTCCATCTGTTGCAGCAAAGAATGTAAAGTACATCTAATTACCGTACATGGCAAATATTTCCTATGAGAAAGAACAACAAAGATCTTTGTCACTGCCACTTTTCAATTTTTGACACCTTTGTTTCTTTGACCCCTGCAATATCTTTAAGCAATTTGTCTTGCGGAAGCCGATCTTTGTAAAAAAAATGAAATTCAACTAAAAAAAATGATCTTTTTTTTTTTCAAAGCACACCATTTTACAAGTCACAGCTCATTCAGAAACTGTGCAGAATACATAGCAGTCAAGAGTTAATAACGCAGAGTAGTATCACGGTGGAGCGTTTCCTCTCTTCTTTGGATGCTGCTGTCTCCTGCCCAACTTCAAAGCATGCTTTGAAGTCCCCAGGTAGGGATCTTTCCATTCTCAGGGAGATATCTATCTGCTCTTTGCTCACTTTTGTTAGTTAATGCACACCAATGAAAATAGGGTTGAAACTGAGAGAATGCCAAGAGAGGATCAAAGCACGAGGGGCTGGGTAGCACTGCAGTTAACTGCTGTGCTAGTCTTCGACTGAAGTGATAACAGAATATGTTCCGCCTTGTTCAGTTTGCACCTAAAATATGAAAAAAAAAAACATCTTGTGGATTTAAATTACACACAAACTTGAACGTGGAAAAGGAGAAAGTTTTAAAGGTTAAACAAGCAATAATTTAACTTTTAATCTAGAAGCAAATATTTTGCTTTGAGAAGATGTGGCAGTGTAATGATGCTCTCAAAAGACACCAAAGTAACTCTCTCTCAAATCTGAGCATTTGTAGAGGGCTGAGGTGTGTGTTTATGTTAGTGGAGCACGTAAATGAACATTCTGGACTGAGATTTTGCAGCTAACTTGGAGGATTTTCACCACAAAGTAAACATTTCTCTATCTACTAGCATGTTATCACAGGGGTCAAAGCTGAGATGGCAGAATAAATGATGGACTCAAGTCCATTGAAACAACACTGACATGTTGAACAAAGAAACATTTTGGAAGAAAAACAAAACAGGAGAAAATAATTCAAATTTTATAGAACCACCACCAACACAAAAAATAAACTTCCAATTTTAATGTTTTTAGTGATTGTGTCTCTCCTAAATATGGGATGTGTAAAAAGAAGACAAAGATTAGCTCTACAGACTAAATTCAACAAATCAATCAACTTAGTTCAAAAATTAAATAACTAAAAAACAATCAATATTTAACAATTTAAAAAGGCTCAAAGACCTAATGACACTCAAAGAAATAACAATTGCATTCCATAATTCATGCCATATTACCAAAATACCATTTCATTATATTTCAAAGGATTAAAAATGGCACTAATAAAAAGAACATCAGTTCCAGTTGAATTATTTGATTCAGCTCTCATAGAACGACTAAATGCATATTATGTCAATAGCCAGCCCTTCCTTAACTCTAGGTCTGAGTGTAAATGTCTTTGTCTTTACTTGGTCTTGTGATGAAGTGTCAGCCTGTCCAGGTGTAACCCCGCCTCTCATCCAATGACAGCTGGAGATAGATACCAGTTCCTTAGGACCCTGAACAGGAGCAACCAAGTATAAAATAGGGAATGATGCATTTATTCATAGTATAATTCTTCACTTCCTTTAAATAATTCAGCAGCTTTGTTTTGATAAAGAATGTGCATCTGTACTAATCCCAATTAAGCAATACTGAGTGCCCACTGTATTTCCCAAAATTGAAAGACGTCAACTGTATTAAAGATGCCATTTCAGACAAATTTCATGACTTTGTGGTTATTTCTTAAGTATTAACCAGTAATATGAAACATTTTATATTTAAAAAACGTTAGGAAACACTGATTAACAGACCTTTCAATCTGTCTGCCTCAAAATTCAGCTGGTTCCCGACTGTTTCCTTCAGGGTTCGGCAGCAGCTCGTTCATATTCATTATTTGAATTTGCCGGACTCAGATCGGCTAACAAACTAGCCTATGAGAGCAAGGTATACTGTTTCCTGCCCCGCTGCGCATGGTAACACCAGACGTTCTCTCTTCCTGTTTGCTATTTTATGCTACAGCTTTTAGCCAGCAGCATGCTAGGCGTGGTTTTAACTGCGGGAGCTGCCGAATACTAACAAACAAAGGAACAGATACAGGCCGTTCGAACTCAGGTGTTATCGCCATCTGTGTAGTTTGACAGATAAAAACTGAAAGAGAAGTTGTTGACCTGTTTTCACACAGACTGTGAAGGTAAGAACACCTGTGGAGCTAAAATATTCAACAGAAACCTCAGAAAAACTGTTTTTAATGGAAGGGCCTCTTTAAAGAGTGATGCTTTTCTTATTTCAAGAATATGGGTGGGCAAATGCACTTAAATAACAGTGACTTGTCGTTCTCGTCATCTTCTTTGTCACAGCCTGTAGCTTTAGATGTACCTGTTAGATTGTTTTAAAGTCAACAACAGAATGATTGACAGGTGTTAAAGGGTGGAACTGACAGGTTAAATGAAGGGAGAGGAATAGGTCAACAATGAAAATATGCATTGCAGCATAATTTGGATAGTCTATATAATAAAATTTATGTAGATATGGAAAAAAAAATGTTACTTCACCACACAACGTACACAGTGTGATTGTGCGTTTTAGTCCGTGTATTGTTGTGCCATCTTGATTTTCCTCCAACTATTATTGGGTTGAATGTTGCAGCTGCACTTTTGTTCGACCCTATTACATTAGAAATTGCTTTCAACTAATGAGCTTAATAGTCAATAGCATGCTAATAAGTTAGCAATTTAGCATCTTGCATCAGGTTTATTAGTGTCCTACTGATGAATGCACACATTCATGAGAGTGAAGCAAATAAAGTAGAGTTTATGAAACAAATAAACAAGTGCTGCCAAAGCCAGAGTGAATCCACCCGACACGAGCTCCCAAAGCATCAAAAGAAAATACAACTCAATTTGAATTTAATGACTGCTGCTCAGCCCAGCGCTAGCAGCTGGGCACAGCGCCCGTGTACTAATAACAATAATGCAATGCTTTATGAAACACCCCTCACACAAAGAGGGACTGGGGGAGGATGGATGCCACTGAACAACTGAGTGCCTGTAAAGCAATGTCAAAGTGCACAATTTTAGCATAAAGCATCATTTTTTTGTTTTCCAGGGATTTTTTTTAATGATTTTATGCAAGAGGAAAAAGGTTCATTAACAATTACATGTATGTGAAAAACTTGCCATATGTTTTTTGTACTGCTGAATTTTTTGTAAAACTCACATTATCATGCCAAGCTGAACAACAATCAACAGCAACAGCTCCTGTTAGGACGGGTTCGGGGACTTAGTGGGGAAGATAATTCAGACAATCAACAGACTTTATTTTAGAAGGTATTTGCTCTTTTCTGAACTGTTTATGTGGAAGACTTTCCAGATGGCTCTGTAAAACCATCTGTATAGTCAGTTCAATTAAAATTAAATTTTAGAAATATTCAAATTCATTTGATTATGGCTTCACCTAAATTCACGCGTTAAGATTTAATGCATCTAAAGGAGTGTCTCTGTGCATTGCGTCCTCAAACTCCATCATACATCACGCATGACCACTTTTCCATTATTAAGTACAAGCTGTCACACCATATGCTTTTACTGCATCTAATCAAACAGCTTTTTGAAACATAAAAATTTGAATCATTTTCACTTGTCGACTCAATCAGGAGTGTTTTAATCAGTGAGGGCAAAAACTGCAAACACTTTGAACACAGCATGAGAACTATATCAATTCCGCAGCTGCCACAGACATCCAGTAATTCACAGGTAATGGTCACTCAGCAAGAAACTCACTGAATCTTTTAGTTGAGCTTCAGTTTTGCTGAAGAGCCGCGAGACTTTAGATCAGAAAACAACAGAAGCAGCTCTTCGTATTTGGTGCATCAGTCAGATTATTAAATTTTTTTGCTGGACATATTTTGCACACCTAGTTTGTACTTTCTGGTATAATGCAAAACAAGGTCAGATATCTGCTTTACAAAATGTGTGGTCAATATCACAGCAATGTCAGTACAGTAACAAAGTGTTGCACAAAAAAAAATGTTTTTTGTTTAAGCTATCAATGTATTTTTTGTGAAGTACTGAAGTGATATTAAAATTCTTCACTTGTGATATGCAATTTGCAAGATGAAGTGGGTGTATGCGCATCTTGATTTGTTTATGATTTTGTGTGTTTGATGAAACACCACTGAAGGTATTTGTACTTCCAAAGAATTGCTATATTATTATAAGGATTCTCTTCCTGCATCCAAATAGTTGAAAAACATTGATTAATTTTTTTTACAAAACCATCAAATCATACTTTTCCCACTCATTTTGCTTGATTTTTGTTAAGATCCTGTTTAGTCAGCTGCATTGTGTCTGGTGGAGGTAGCGTACAACAGATGCTGGGAGGAAAAGACCCAGCCACTTGGGTGACACATCAAAAACACTCCAAAGGTGTGATTTTACATAAGTAGCTTTTTAAAGGCAGACGTCTCCTCTAGTAGTAAATCTTTTTATTCTTTCTATCCTTTATTCAGAGATTGTAAGTGTATGAAAATGAATAGCAATCAAGGATAGACACTTGTGTTTTGTTCAGTGATGACTCGGAGCAAGAAACAGACTAGATACACCAACTAGAAAAAAATGTGACAATTCAAGACCGTTATATGAACAATTATAGTATGCCAGCTTGAAACAGATTAAATGTGAATGTAATGTGCAGAGCAGCAGTTAGCTAGCAGTCTAGTATTTTATTTGACTTTAGTGCACTTAAGTCATACAGCTGTAAGAGCTCATATTAACACTAGGGTGCTAATGCATGATTTAATATGTACAGCCAGTGGGAAGACATGGAGCTATAAAAGCCTATGATTTGTGTTGCTAAAATACTCATTGTGAAAAATTGACATTTATGAGGAGGTAAAGGAGTAAGTTCTGTTCTGTACTGACCTGTTGCTTCCGTTAAATGGAGTTATTGGCACATTTTTCTGGTGCCACAATGAGGTAACTCAGTTTGACCTACACATGGTGGTTCTGTCCTACACACCTACCTCTTCCTCATTCCTTTACTCTCACTCTACATCTATCTGCAGCTCCCTTTAATGTCTAATCTTTTTCCTATAGTTTATACTGCACAATCCCTCTCTCCATTAAATGCCCATGTATGTATGCATTTCTCTGTTTGATGCCTCACTCTGAAGTTTTCTTTCACTTCTCTACTCAGCGATACAAAATTCTCATTTCACCCTTGAAGAATAAATACTAACATCGGGTTGAATGTAGATAAGGTGATGGTAAGAATATGGTTTTTATGTTAAAGTATTAAAGTTAAAAAGATAGTGTTATGAACTGAGACCTACATTGGCGGCCTACAGACAGATTAATTTTCGTCTATGCTTGAGCAACAGAATATTTAGCAAATAAGTTTCCATAGAGGCAGGAGAATTTTAAGTGTGCACACTCATTCTATTGCAAATAGTACAGACCAAACAATATGAGGTTTTTATAATTCATTTAGTTTCAGCTTCCTAGTTGCAACTTTTTGAAAGTTTTTCTTTAAGCAGAAATTCTCCAGGATCTCTGAAGGACATCGGAAGCTTTTCTTTGGACATGAATTGCATATTTTCATTTGGTTTTAATTCAGTTTTTGTACCTTCCAGTTTCAAAAGATATTTTAAATCACTTAACAGTAACCATGGCTTGTGGCTTAAAAGCATAAAATAATGAATTTGTGTTGGATTCATAATGGAGTAAAGAGCCCGCATTGAAAAAAAGTTTTAAAACAATTTGTCACTGGCAGCATATTGCACAGATGTTATTATTTCCAATTTATTTTGTTTTAGCTATGCTAAATGTGAAAGATAATTCAGAGTTACAGAAAAATCAACAACATGATGATAGCCAAAGAGCCTTTTAGCAAAGACTGTGTAAATTGTAGCATGGAAAGCTGTGGGTCCAAAAAAATCTGTAATCTGAATGAGTAGAGGCCGAAAGGGAGAAGCTTCATGACAGCCTATGTCAGATGGCCGGTATCTGAAAGAAATCTTCAATCTAAGACCTAACAGCCTCTGACAGTTTGATCGTGCTTCAGTCAATCCTTCTCTTGTTCTCCCAGTTCAAAGAAATAAGGGGTGGCTCAGGACTTTTGCACAGTGTTCTACATAAGGAGAAGTGCAAAGACTGCAGAAGCTCAACAGTGGAGTCTGCTGCCTGGCGTGGCTTGCCCCCTGTCAGAAGGATAAAGGCGAGGCAGTGAAAGCATAAAACTAATCCAGCAAAGCAGCAGAGGCACAGGAAACATATAAAGGAAGCTCAACGCCACAACAGCAATCTACATCGTTTAACGCTCTGCGGAGCATCCAGACCACAGCAGTTCCTGCTCCTCAGCCAATTACTCAAACACTGTACCAGTGCAAATGAGGTCTTAAACTGTGTTAGAGCACAGCAATATATATTTAAGATAGATTTTTAGCTTTCAAGTTGACCAAACAACATAGATGGGCAGAAACCAACCTTTTAAAAACATCTATTTAATTTATGTGAATGAAAATATACATTTAATGAACCTACACCAGCCTTTTTGTCTTATGTGATTGCTATGTCATTCCTATTTGCTGTATTTGCTGAAGTGCAGCATCAAAAAAAGTTGCAGGCTCTTAACTTTTGTAATTTTGAATGTATCCAAGTGGGTCACAATCTTGAAAACACAATGTCTTATTTCACGTTTCTTTGTTCTCTGTATATTTTGGACATAATAGATGGAAATTAATGACATCACTGTAACACTTTCTCTAAGATCCTGTTACTGACGAGGTTCCACATTAACTCCACATTAGCTCCTAATCAATAAGTGATAGCAATTAGCAGTTAATTAGGGTAGATGAATGTTTAACAAAGGCATTGATAAATAATTGTTAAAGTATTTTTAAGAGAGTAAGACAACCAGCCTGACTATCAGGAATGCAGCATCATGTGTTTTACTGAGACATGGCTAAAGGAACATATCCTGGACTCCAGTGTGTCTCTGCCCGGCTTTCAAACAATACGAGCAGACAGAGATTTGAAGAGGAGCGGCAAAAGGAGAGGAGTTTGTCAGCTGATCACATCTGCACTCACCTGCTGGGGAGCAGCATCAGAGCAATTGACACGAAGAAGCTGAACAGATTGATAAGGAGGACTGATTCTGTCCTGGAGACTGAACTGGAGTCTCTTGAGTTATTTGTCCAAAGGAGGATGAAGAACATGATGGAAAACCCTCATCATCCTCTTCAGAACACAGTAACTCAACAACAGAGTGTCTCATTGTTCATAATCCGCTGCAGCACAGAACGCTACAGGACATCCTTCCTGTCCACAGCTAGAACCCTTTACAATGGCTCCCTGAAGAAGAACTGAGCTACAACAACAATTAATTTCCCTTCGGGGATTAATAAAGTATTTTTGATTTGATTGTTAAAATGACCAAACTTGTGTGATTGAAAGTATTGCATTGTATTCACATAAAATCATGTTATTGCGCGATCATATCTTGTCTTATCATAATGTGTCATTTCATATTGTATTGTTTTGCAAATCATCAAATGATTATATCACATTGTATCATCATTACTGTTCTGTATTGAATCATATTGTTATGCATTGTATCACATTACTTTGTGTAACATGTCAGATCATATTAGAAGTATTTGATTGATGCACACTGAAATAAGTTCTAACTTTTCTAAATGGTACAATGAATCATTAATTAGCTAAAATGAATCACATTACCTCTTCCAAGTACACTGGGATTGGGGAAGTTACCTTCTCTTCAATAAAGGTTTCTTAGATTATTAAACATTAAGCAGGGGACATTGTTGTCACTGTATAAAATGTCCTGTCACTCTAAATTTAGACTCTGATTAGAAATATATGTTTTTTTTATGTACCTCTGTCTTTGGAGATTCATGGTGTTCATGATTTGCTATGATTTAACTTTTTCTTCACACCTAACCAAATGATGAAAATGGATGTGTTTACATGTGCAATGCATCACCATAGTGTATTTTATCATCATGTTGCATTGTTTAGTATTGTTTCATATCATATTGTAACTTATCTGTGATGTTGCATCATATTGTATTGTGAGTCCTATCAAGTTATAACAGAAGTATGAGTTTTCTAACTGTGAAGATTGATACTTTTCAAGAAGTTCATTTTTTCACTTACAGAAAGATCTTTTTATGGTGCATTTGCAGATTGGAACATAATTTTTAAACATTACATCCCGCCAATGTTCTTCTGTGTCCTGCCAATGCAGAGAAAACTACGGATATGTTTGCTGTACAGTAGTATGTACAAATTTATTGGTAATTTTCTGTGTTTTATTTTAAGTTTTGCTGTTACAAAAATTCACAATGCCACATTCTTAATCCTAAACTATCACAGATGGTGGAAAATACAAACTGTTCTCTAGTTGCTGTTTGCACAGGGCCACGATATAAATACTGAGCTTCAGTGACTCATACGGATGCTTTCCCCGGTGACAGTCCAGCCTATTTACTGTAATTTTTTGGTTCTCTGCTACTAACGGATAGACATGCATATAGTAATGTTTAGGGAAGGGACATTTACATATAAATTGGGAAATGGAGGTAAGTGAGAAAGGAAAAAAACAGAGTGCACTGGCAAAACAAGGCTGTGCTGGAAGTGAAGTTGGCATTCGTAATCTCTAAGGGCATGTTTGCAGGTATGTTTTGGTGGTTGAAATAATCCATAATGCAACTCTTGTCCTGTTCATTTTCATGTGACGAGAAAAGAATTTATCATAGGAATAAAATATTAGATAAGTGGACAACTAAAGTGTCCATAGATTAAACATCCTGAAAGTATTCTTTAAAGCATTCTTTGCTGTGTTAATTAGTCATTGATCCACATGTAGACTGTATATTGTGAATTATGTCTCAGGATAACTGATTTATCAAAATAAATCTTTTCCCTAGTCAGGCTTTGTCACTCATGATAGATATTAACAACTTGTGGCATAAAAAAATCCAACCATCCCTGTATGTTGTCTCTGTACTTTCTTGATGTTCATCATGGACTTTTGACTCTATGTCACTAACTCCTGTCTTCCTATTGTGACTCCCACACTTACACGGTAAACAAATGTTATTTTGAAAATGTTCTCAACCTCAATAAAGTTTGTATTGCTTTATTTTAGTGGAGTGGGGGTTAGCCAAATCCTTGAGTGAGGAATGGAAATATAAAAACATATAAAAGCAGTTCAGAATTGCAATTAATATTGTAGTCAATGTGATTTTATTTGCCATTGATGCAGCTTCAAACAAGCTCATAGAGCTGTTATACCCCTCTGCTTCACTCACTGGCCAAGCAGAGGTAGTACAACAGTCTGCATCTCCTTGATTGTGTTAACTAGCTGCACTGACAGTTGACTGAGAACCTTCTGGGTGCAGCTTGAGGCAGCTCGCCTCAAAACAAAACTGAACTTAAACTACCCAACAGTGTGTTTAATTACCTTTTTATGTTGTGGCCCAGAAAAATTAGTTATGTATCCTGACACTGGTCATATGTGGTAAAGACAAGTAGACTATTAAAAACTTACATTGCTGTATAGATAAGCACTAGTAGATCAATACACCAACTTCCCAATAGTCCTTCACATTGCCCCTCCCAAATACACTGGGACTGAGAAATAAAAAATCAAAAAAATCAAAAAGGGCGCTTTGTTTGAGACACCATACAAAAAATCCAAATGGTATAAAACTAAACTTTGATAAAAATTTTAAAGTACCTTTATCCCTGGAGATTTGTGGTGTTCATGATGTGATATGTTTTAAAATTTTTTGCATATCTAGCAAAATGGCATTTCTGAAAATGTATGTGTTTACATGCATCGTGTTTACAAATTGTAATTTATAATGATCTTCTCTGCCCTTCTTTGGGTTCATTAATTTATTTTACTGATTTTGAAATTATCTGATTGTGATCATGCTTAGGATTGGCTGAAGGCTTTCTGATTGTTTTCCCCACCCTAATGGGAAAATGTGATTCCGTAATTACCAATAAATGTGCGGTTAGGATACAGTCATATACTAATGACTGTTGAATAATAAACACCAAGGAACATTCTTGAGGGTTGAATATGTGTTACATATATGTATATGGGTCTGTAGTGTCAAACAAAGGTATTTGCTTGTCTCCTGGTGATTGAGACTTCACAAAATTACTTGCTGTGTTTTATAAAAAACTAAAAGAAAAAACACCTAATTGAAATTATGCAATGATTCACAGTGATCATCTGTAGAACCATATTACTGTTCGGGAATAGCAGTTTGTATTGTTGGGTATAAAATGAAACCTTTGGATATGTAAGCAAACATTTGCATGTGTGATGGTGCATTTGGTTTTGTTTTAAATGCTTTTTGCTCAGTGGTTAATTGATTACGGCGTCTAATGCTGTAAAGCTGCTGCCAACATCGGTATTTTCTAAGCATTAGCACAGATTTTCAAAGTGCCGTGATATTAAAGGATGGTTACACACAGCAATTATATATAATCCTATTATATAATATATGTACATATGTCTATATCTATACATAGATACATGTAATATATAATATCTAGCAGCTTTTTATAGATACATTACATGTTTAATGTCCGTGCAAGGCTCTTTCTGTGTAAAACAAATTCCTGTTTATTGTTTAATTGTGTTTGTGTCTGTCTTACAGCAGTTGTCACATTAACAAACACTTGCAATGTTGAATGCAACAGTTGCACATGTGGTAACAGCTGGGCCACAAAGCACTGATGCAGTCTGAGAGGCAAACAAATCAAAGGTTTTTCCTTATTAGTGGGATATTAACAGAAAATTGATTCTGCCTGATATAAAAGGTCAGAAAAAATGACTTGTGAGTCGCGAGCAGAGCTATTTATTAGCCCACTATCTACAATCTAACAAATTGCTGTTGCTGCACGTCTCAGAGGGCAGAACAAATAGGAAAGCAGGGAAGCTACTTCTGAAAATGTCATTCCATAATGTCAAACCATGGATTATATGTCATAGTCTCAAAAATATCTTGCTTTCCTGGTATTGCTTTGCTATTGTCTGATAAATTGGTTTCCTTGGCTATAAAGATTTGACCGGTTTTGTCACTTCCCTCTGACAATCATCTTCTCTCTTAGTCAGTTGGTGCTCATCCAGCAGGAGGTGTAAGAATTGGAACGTTTTTGCCATTATCATTTATGCTTTAGCTGCAGTCAAATGAGCGAGATTTGAAACAGCAGATCTGATACTGTATGGGAGATGCCTATACAAAAAGCACAAACATCCATGTCTATAGAATTCCCTAATTTCCAGTTATTGGATTGCTTTGATTGGCATGAGCAGAGGTATTAACATATTAGTATTCTAAGTTTAACTTCAATGCAGAAATAAGTTTGCTCATAAGTGTCAGATGTTTTAAGCTATAAAAGCAAAAGAAAGTTTAGCTTAGTCTGTTTCCGTCTCAGTGGTGAGAAGCATGGTGATATGTGGTAATGAGGAACTGGAATGACAACAAATGAGAGTGACAGAGTTGTGTACAAAAGTGTTTTGCCTACTTTCACCTTTGATATACCTATAATTACCACTGGGTTTACCTTCAATGACTTAGTCACTAAGCCAATCTTTTAAATTGGATTTCTGCATTAAGCAGCTTTCCCTGCAGATAGGCATCCCTCACAGCTGCCTTATTACAATTTTATTCCTTTCTCACTTCCCCACCCCACTAATGCTGGTGTGGCTGGAAAATTTACATAACAGAGTGGCCAGAAGGACGCACACACATACAAAATATATACAGCTTAAAGGTTTGACAAAGCATTTTGTGGTTGTGATGGCACCAGAGCTTTCTCCCTGTCCTCCTAATTTTTGTGGGAATAAACTAGTGGAACAAGGAGGGTTTTGCCTTCTCATCTGCTCTCATTCTGTCGCTGTCACGCGTTTACAGTCAGACGAGGTGGATAACATCAAAAGTTTAATTTTTCTTGTCAATACTACTTATTTCACACATATATGGTAAATGTCCTGTATTTGTAAAGCACGGGTGTCATGATTAAACTTTTTTTTCAGTGAATTCTAACTTCAGACCAGACACAGGGAGAATGTTTAAAACTTTTAATTGTTCTCTGCACTTTTCTTTTGTTTGTTCTGAGAAAGGTTAGTGGTGTGGATCTGATCAGGCGGAGGAGAGAACAGGTTAGTGGTGATACAGCAAGCAGGAGGTAAACTGATTGTAATGAGAGCAGGGCATCTTACTGGTGCGGGATTGTAGTCCTAACCGGGTGGAGGAATGCAGGTGACAGCGGTCTGAGATCGGCGTATGTGTGCTGGAGCTGAGGTGATGACCGAATCCTTCTTTATGTGCACAAGGAGGCACAGGTAGATAAGGAGCATACAACACATGGTTTGATAAATCAGCTTGCTCAGCGAGAACTTAGGAAGCTCAAGTAGGTCTTGTACCATGCTTGGTAGCTGAACCATCTGGCGTCCACTTCCCGCAGCTGCTCCCCTTTTAAAACCCTGAGGCTAGCGATGGGAGATGAGACACACCTGGCACCACCTGGCAGCCACACCCCTGCAAGAAGAAGGTGAGAAAAACAAACACCCATCTCATCTCATCTCATCTCATCTCATCTCATCTCATCTCATCTCATCTCATCTCATCTCACAGACTAACTCTGCATAGCAGATACAAACAGGATGTCCCCTTTCTGTAATTGAAGGTGACAAACAGGTTTTCTTTGTGTGAGGATACTGCTCACAAATCCTTTGTGAATCCATATGATAGAGCTGAGATTTGTTTTGAGCAAAGCCATCTATAAACAGAGGCATTTCCTCCATTTCATTCTACACAACAGTGAGAATTAACTGTATCAGAAGGGCTGCAGAGTAGCCTCTGTACCAGCTCTAAGTCTTGACAGAGAATTACAATAACAACCAGTGCAAATCATTTGTCGGATGCAATTACTGAAGACGTGCAGTTTGAAAGTGTATAACCCACAAATTGCCCCAACACTTCAGCAAATTGAGGGAAAAACCTCAAAATCTCTGTTTTCACAGATGCACAGCTGCCCATGTGCTGCTCAGCATAGCTGGCAGTTTTGATGGAAAACAGAGGAAGGGTTTAAAAATGGAGAGTCACACAAATGTGCCCTTCCCTTGGGAAACTTTCCCTCCTCCAGTTCTACAACCTTTGACCTTAAGGAGTCTAATTAGCCAGCTTCTATACTTTTATGGAGAAAAGCTGGAAAATGCAAACTTACCAATATGCAGATAAGGAATGCACCACAGGCAGCTTTACTTTCACTCTGAAGTCCAAGTCAAGGTCCTCCATGAAGCCACACACCTCAAGCTGATGTAGTCAGCAATGTGCCAAAGCACAGTGTGTCTAATTTTTAATTATGAGTCCATTCAGTGTTATTGAAACAACTCCAGCTTCTTCAAATTGGTCAAAATGAAAACAAACAAAAAAAAAAGCTTTGCTGATAACCTCTTATAACAGTTATTTTACAAACACAACATGCATTCTGCATGTGCAAAGCTTTGGTCTCCACAATGCATAAAACAAAACAAAACAAAACAAAACAGGAGAACTGGAATAGTTTCTGTTCCCTTAACATGCAGGGAAAGTTAAGCATTCTGCTATTAGTAAACTAGTAAGCATATTTTTTGCAATACATTTTTGTTTATGCCTGATTAACAGTGGCCGTGTATTAATGTATCTTTAAGTAAATAGTTTTGAATAGCACAAACATTTCAGTTATCCAATATTAGGATGTAAAACCCAGAACCAATTGGGTGACATGTAAAGCAACTAGTGGTTCCTAAAACAAGCTGTAAAGTGATTTGTTGACTATAAATAAAACATCAGGTACAATTTGTACGAACTGAATGAACAATAGCGTCACAGTGACACATTTTTGGCTCTGTAGGTTCTCTAAATTCACACTGTCATTAACTTATTTTTAGATTCGACCTCCTTTCTGCAGAGAAGCTTTCGATAATAAACTGTAGGATGCAGTGAGATTTTACATCTGCTGTTGCTCCGAGGTAATAACTTCATCACAGGTATGTCAATTATGTGGAAGTCATTCATTGCCATAACACTGATGAATTGTTCCAGTGAATAATACATTTTTTTGTACTTTTAACCCTAAAGTATTGAAAACAATGCTATATTTTTTTACAAAATTAGTGCATGCACATTTGCATAATAAAAACAATTCTATCTGTAGCTGGGGTAGCTGTCAGCCACATCGGGAGAGATAGATATGGATTGTAAGGTTACTGGAAGGTTTGAGTAGGAATATGTTAACAATCACAATCACATGGAACTGCATCTCACTAGAATCTAAGATGTGTTTTTGACCTAAACAACGTTTAAGACCAGCCAGCATCTCGACACTTGAAGCTTTGCAGGCCGAGACCTTTTTGGACTTCTGGTAAAGTTGATGTTTTACAGAGAGGTCATTATGTTAACAATACAAATGTCTGCATGTCTTATTATACAGTTTAAAGGTCAGTATCATATTTTTGTGCACCAGTAAAATATTAGTGTGATGAGATATAATTAATAATCAGTAATCAATTTTATTAAAGGAAAGATTATTGTAATAACTGAGTCTGTTTTATGTCAAATTTATCATGGCTAGTTTTTGTCTTGGTTTGGGTATGTTACAGAACAAGATTCACCCCCCTTTTTGGAGAAAACAAAATATTGACTAGTAGACAATTGAAGCAGAGTGAGTAGTCATGGTTAAAGTTGCTACATCCTGTTTTTCTGGGCACTAGGATAAAAAAAAGTTCACTTCTGCGAAGAGAGTGGGACCTTCAATTAAAAGGAACCATTTTTTACAATCTTCTGTGAAAAATATGCCATTTAACTAGGTGTGCTATGCCATGTGCCTAAAAGCTACAAAACAAGTCAAGTTTGATTAATTCTATGCTTTTGTTGAATACAAAATTTGTGTTGTCTGCCAATCAAATAACAGGAGATGTTTTCCCCAACAGAGGGCGTGAACATTGTGCAAGGGTCTGATACTGTTTTTAATGGTCTGGTTAGCTCGTGTGTATTTATGGTCCCTAACTTCCCTTCGTTTTGTTAGTTTATATGTTTATTTTATTGTCTTTTGGAATTAGTAAAATTTAGTATTTTTGTACCTGTGATGGACTAGTATACTGTCCAGGGTGGTTTTTACTTTTTGCCAAATGACCACTGGAAATCAGTACCAGCTCCCTGCGACCTTGTTGAAGAACAAAGAGGTAAAGAAAATGACTGACTTTTATTTTTTTTTTCCCTTATCCCCCTTATGACTTGCATTTCACTCCCCATTGATCATCCATCTATTTTAATTCTGGTATATGTTCAACAGACAGACTATATTATCCTCAGTGTTAACTATCTTAGATTGAAATGTCATATCTTTTAATCCTGTGGTCATTCTCTAACTGCTACATACCTCGGTGGAAACTTTCAGTTTATGTGTTGAAGTCATTCCCCCAACTGTGGTAGCAGCTGCCCTGTCAAGTCTAAATTGGTGAGAATGGTCTGACAGTAACAGCAGTGTGGGTCTCCCTTAGTGGAAGTGTTTGCACGTTTTGACAAGCAACAGTAGGGAGACAATGTCATCTATTCTTCTTCAGTAGCAGTAAACACAACACATATTCCTTCTAATAACTAAGCTCTGCAGTTTAACTGCTATTGAAAACATTGCTAGCTGTACAGCTTTCTTCATTCACCTCAGAACCCTTTTGTTTCTAAGCTGCTCTTACTGCCAAGAGTAGCACACTATGGCTCTCTCAACATGCTATAAAACATGCTTTGATTGTCTGTTCAGTATTGTTACCTTCACAAAGGCAATTATGATTTTGATGGCAAGATTTTTTTTCAGATTACGCTTGGAATGGTGATTTTGGGAGTGATATGGATCCACCTCGATCCAGGAATCTTCAGAAATAAATATAATAAATTGTGTGGGGAATGGCAAAAGTTCTAGTTGTCTATGTTGTTGACTTCTTTTTTTTTATTTCATTAATTTATTGCTTGACGACAAAAATAATCTCTAATCATGTTTTTAACATTTCTACTTCAGATCATACACCGGGTGCTTCGGTAGATCACTTTTCCAGAATGACATATAAGTGTAATTAAACATACTTGAACCTCCAAAGCACGTTTAAAGTAACCAGATACTGTTTTGATACACACTGCAAGATTTTCTTTATTATTGACGCTGGTAGAATATAATTTGTTGTCAGTGGAACTTTTTTCAGGGTTGTAAATAATTGCCATCTTTAAATAAATGGGGAAAAAAATCAAATGACACACTTTTGAATAAATATCTGCCTAATTGGTTGCCACATGGTAAAAATCAACACATAAATCATGAGCAGTCCAAGAAATCTCTGCTTTACTTTTGGGGCAATTGATCATGGGAGTTTAAAAATGCTACTGCTGTGATGAAAATATCTATTTGTTCACTAATGCACTATTTCATAGTGTTAGAAAATTTACTGTAATTGTTCATCCACTTTATAGCACCTTTAGAAATGTATCACATGGAACAATAAAGTGGTATACAGCAATTGTAGACTTCATTTGTCAGCATAGACCACAATGCATTGCAACCTGCCAGAGTATGCTAATACTAATGTCCACAGCTCGATATATACCATAACGGTTTTCATACTCAGTCGAAATGCCCACAATTTTCTGAACCATTTGAATGTAAAGTAGCTCATCTTCTCCTTTGCCTGAAACTTTTTGTTGGTAAAATAAATTCATAATTTTAGAATGCTGAAGGCTGTGATACAGTTGCAGCTGTATTCCACGCTTAAGTAAGTGGATACATTACAATAAAGAAGTCTGATGAGTAATTACAGTCGTGTAATTAAATTTTAAGCGCACAATATAGAAACAAATTATTCAAATTTCTCTGCTAAAACTTGTAAAAATAATGTTGTCCATCATCTCAGATTCAGGTGTAAACTCATGTGTATGCTGAGGTTTATTTTTGACACCAGTCTGTTCTCCATCGTATGTTTAATGTAACATAGAGAACACTTTGTAAGTGAGTGAAAGGGTGTACATTTCTAACACATACTCGTTCATTGTCCTTTAATGCTGCAATGCTAATGCTAACCTGTAGGCCAATGATAATGAGAAGGAATATCTTTTCCTTTGTGTTTATTTCTAACTCCATGTTCAGATGCCTAACTATATTTTTCTTTTCTTCTCCTTATATGAAAATTATTCAGCATTATTTGTTGCTGATTGTTTACTGTTGTAACAGACCCATCACTTCTCGTGTTAATGGCTGCCAAACATGTAATTGCAAGGCCAAATTTCCTGACTTTATAAGCTAAATTTTTTCGTAAAATTTCTAAGAGGGATTTTTTGAAGACTTTTTACTTTATGTGAACATAAACAAATCAGATAAAAAAGCTCAAAATGATAAAGATCATCACATCTGACTGCTTTCTCCTCACAGCCGTCAAATCTGTCACATGACACCTAGATCCCTCAGAAGTTTAAAGTCAATAACTTTAAGAAAACAATTTGGTTAGGATGTGTATGCTGTGTGATGCCCCCCAATGTGGTGATTATAGGTTCGAGCTAGAAAAATGACAGAAGTGAAATAAACCAGACCTTGTGGGTATCTCTGGCAAGAAAATATGAGGCAATAATGGCATGGCATTGATTGACATTTAACTGTTGTTTTTTAATGATAATAATATGCTTTCAAGTTAGGCATGGAAATGACTTCATGATCATATAATGACAGCTCTATAGCTGTCAAGACTGTGTGGAAGATAACATCTTTATTGTTTTCCATCATAATATGCTGACAGAGCTGTGACCCACAAGAGAAAACGTACTTTCTGGGTGTGTTTGATATGTCATGAAAGGCCACAGTTATTACAATTTGAGGTTGATTTTTAATTGTCTTTGATATCAAAAGCATTTAAATGGAATTTTATGTCATTTTAGCAGCTTTTAATTCACATTTCACAAGTTTTAATAATCAAAAATGTCAGAAATACAATATCATGACATGCTTTCTTTTAAGTTTTTCAAAGATTTTGTTTCTTTAGCAGGATTAGTATGTTCAGCTGTATCCAGTCCTGGACATTTTTCATCCTCTGGTGGAGGATCTGAAAATTTTCATATTCTTATTTTTATTCTAACAATCAAATATATTTTTAAGGGTTAATGAAGTTTTTCTAAAAACTAAAAAAACTTTCCATTGCCTTCTTGGTCATCATGCTCAGGGTCATTAACCTCACTGAAAGAGGTCCCATCTCAATAGACAAAGGTATATAAGGATAAAATATTGACAATGCTGAAGACTATTGGCTCATTAAAAACCAGGCCTTGCTAATAAGCCTGAAAGAGCTTAATGCAATATTAATGCTATAGGATTTCTCATAGCCGCCATTTCCAGAGACCGTTGAGTTGGAGCTACTAATTATTGATGGACCAAATTGCAAGAAGGACTTCATTACATCTTATGGTAAATGAAGAATTCATGAAAGCTTGTGGACTCCACTGCATGCTAATGAGAAAATGTAATTGAGGGGGTTTATTGCATTTATCATCTCTACATGTGTCATCTGAAACAAGCAGTGAAGTTTTCACTGCGACTGTTTAAAATGGCTTGTTATCCAACATGAATTCATCTGTTATAATTTGCAAGGCTTTTTGTCAGCCAGTTGAAGGGTGGTTTCTTTTCATGTGAGGTTTATAAAGGTAATTTCAGTTCATACAGGAATAAAAATAGGAGAACTTGGTAAAGATTATTTTTACACTGCAATTAATTACAATAGAAGAAAGGTGGATAATTAGGCTATGTGGAAGTTGAATAATTTATGCAAAATCTCATCCTTTCAAGTTACTATCTTGGATTTTTTTTTTTTTTGCTAACGCTTTATATGTAATATTTTTAGGGTTACTAGGTATTTTCTTTTTTTTCTTTTCAATGGGCCTACCATTTCTTTCCAAAGTCTAAAGACAGGGTTAAGAACTGATTAATCAGTAATTCTGAAATGACACTCACTGTGCAAGTTTAATACTCTGATTCAACTTGGTGATGGACTAAAAAGACAACCCAAGGTTGTTCAATGCAAGCAAGGACATGTCTGAGCTTTCATAAGTCTGTACCAAGTGTACAGAGAATAAACAAAATAACACCCAGAATTTAAGGGAAAAAAATAAAACTGTTCAGACAAAATTTATACAAAGTATCATGTTGTTGTGAGGTAAAGACTTTTATTCTGAAAGATAAACTTTAACTCGTATGCAGTTCATTTTTATTGATTCTGAATATCAGCTTTTGTCAGTGAGGTTGCTGCTTATTTTTCATGCCTGTAATTATACAGGTATGATTTCATTATTGGATAATTATACATTCTATAATGACGCTTGAACGTTTCTGAGCCCTTTAAATAAAATGATAGACTTGGGTAGTTGTGTTTCAAAGAAAATCAGATGGTCTATATATAAAAAATGTTAACCTTTTTTTTCAGGTTTTACTTTAAAGTAAAGCATCCACTTCTTTTAATCTGCTGATCAGTCCTTCACATTTAGAACAATTCTTTTTTAGTTTTCTTTCATGAACTGCTCATGTCACCATTTTTTACTGGATAAAGGTCATAATTTCACTTGATTTGGTTAAAAAATAAATTATATATTTTGAAACAGTTTTATTCTCATGTTTTGTCTGTGTTTGTCACAGTTTCACTGAAAAAAATATGTTTTTCTATGAAAAATTGATTTTATTCTTTTACAGAGCTGTATAAGCAATTTTAGAATAGTTTCATTTTTTTATGTTTTGCCTAAGTGAAAAGCTTTCTTGCGACCGGATCAAACCTTTCCCATGCCGTCTAAAGGTTGCTTTTTTTTTTTACTTGAACACGGATGATAATCAGTGATGAAAAGCGCTATTTACCATGCAGCCATACAAGTCCAGTGTTAAAGCTACAAAGAGAGACACATTTGACTGACAGAGGATGTTACATGCAGTCTCTGACTCATTTTCATTACTAAAATCAGATGGTGTTTTATATAATATATGTGCAGAACTTTTAAAGGAAGCATTCAAACTCCACAGACATGTCTGAAATGGGATGTAAGACGGAAATAAATTCTAATTTGTTAGTTTTATCTTTGTTGCTCCTGTTGTGGTAGTTTTCAATATTTATCAACAGTTTACAGTCTGACACCCTGAAACGACGAGTTTTATTTAGTTCTGTGTGGAAAACATTGATGCTCAACCACTTGAATTAAGAGCCTTGTCAGTGTTCAAAACCCTTCAGAGTTGTTTGGTTCAGACTAAATTTCTGTCTGCACTTAATGATGACTTGTCAGAGAAATATGACAGGTGTTGATGCTACACTAGTAGACGAGGAGGACACGGCAGGATTGAGCTCAGAACGGAAAAGCAGATTTGAAGGAAAAAAAAAACAAGAACAAAGAGAGGAGATCAAGTGGTAACATTCTTTGATGGTTAGTTGCCCTGCTCTTGTCTTTCTATCATGTGAAGTGGAGAATTTGCTCTGATGTCTGAGTGACGGTTTGTGACAACACTGAAGGTTCTGTCTACTCTGGTGCCACACATCTGTCTTACACGAAACTCCAAGTTCTAAATGGGAACAGACTCGCCCTCATGAATGTCTACGCACCTTTACAGGAACCGTGTCATGTGATTTTTCTGTTTTAATGAACATCTGCATCATTTTTGCTGTCAGCCCCTTTTCACTTTTACCAAACATCTACCATTTGTGGCATGTTTTGTTTTTGCCCGCTGCTCACCTCAGATTCTGAATATCCTGCATTAATACAGCATAGAAAAGGCAGTCGCTTCTTTTGTCTCTATTTCCTTTTATCCAGGGATGATAAATGGTAAGAAAAATGCTATGAGACAATTAGACAAGGGCACATGTTTCTGCAGTGCCTGAGCCCACTCTCCCATTATGACACAGAGACACTGATGTTCTCCCCAGAGACTCAACGAGCAGAGAATAACAAAGGAACAGGCTGCCACGCTAACCCACATGTATGTCTGACGAACATGCCATTGATCGAATAGTTCACCCTGACAGGTTACTTTAGCTACTAAAATTACCACCTGAGTAAAGCTCTCCAGGCCCATAACCACTACAGATTACAAGGGATCTACAACTGAACTGGTTGCGATGTCAAGACATGGAGCATCAGTATGTTCAGAACCACAGGGTCACGCTTCACAAGTCTCAACTGAGAGACCTCCTCACAGACATGGGAACATCATCTGGCCTTGAAGCAACAATTCAATGTTCTTAATGTGAGCATGCCGTTGGGTTTGTTTTGTTGCCATTCAGTTGTCAGTCGTTGTTGCCCTCCTGCTTGTGTTTGCTTCAGTATAACCAGTCATTTTCTGCTCAGCTCTTCAGTTTCATTTCATGGGTGTGACATAAACAATTCCCTCTATTCTGAGAAAGAAAATAGATTATAACTGGCTCTCAGCCTTTATTACAAACTGAGGGCATTTAGCCAACGGGACTTCATCGACTGTCTCACCCTGTAATTCTGATATCCTCATGCGGAGTGTGTTTTATTAGTTGACCATATCTGGTTGAGGATATTTGATCTGTATCTGCAGGGTGTTAGGACATCCTCTGAGTCCCAATGGATCCTGCATGCTTATGGAGCTGTAGTCTCACTAAGGACAAGAAACAGTACCTCTGTATTTATGAGTAAATATGCCTTGGCTTTGTGGTCCAGTTGGGTATAGAGAAAGATACTGGTTATCTCAAGACTGTTGCTCATCAAATATGTTGATGGATGTGCATCTTTCAAGTGACTACAGCATGCACAATTTTTTGTTTCACTGTAAAAGCCACAAAACCCACCTGAAAGCATGTGAGAGAATATACATTTGTTTTCACCTTTCTTCCTACATGCACACATGTGATTAAAATATTCCCATGTTTTACTGTTCAAACGCAGCCAGAAGATTTGAGCACGAACTCTGTAAGAGAGCGACACGCACTATGGCTTCATCGATTCCTGTTTGTTCAAATGCCTCTGTTAGATTTGTACGTGCTAGCAAAAAATATGATTAAAGTCTGGTCAAATTGAAATGTAAATGAGTTGTACGAAACTCGTGTTATTCAAAAGGGAAATAAAAATGTTGCCATGCACAAGAAAGAAAGGTAAACAACAAACAAAACAACTGAATAATGCAGGCAGGGAAAAGTCACCGGTGTTGGCAGGATTCTGAGGGAAACTGCTGCCTCAGTAAGCTTCCTTCAAAAGAGAGTTCCTTCAGCAGTAACGCCAGCATCATCCTCCCCCCCACCCCACCCCCCACATCAGACACAGAGGACAGAGAAATCAAACCTCGCTATAAACTGTCCTCTTCTCTCCCCTCAGAGAAACCTACATCTTCTAACCTCAGTAAACTGCTGCTGAATTTCTGTGTTCTTCCTCATAAGGACAGATTTACATGACACTAAGTAGGATTAAAAAGCACATAATCAACCAATTTACGCATCGCATAAGGAGCCTAGTAAAGAGATGGATTCTGCTAGCTTATCATCCCTACGCTCTTTTCTGTGGTTATCAGTATCACGCCTTGATTTCTGATGCTTTTATCATGAATGATGAATTGAAATCTATAAAATCACCTACATATATGTATGACAGCAGTAGGTGACAGGAAGTGACAGTCTTAACACCAAGTTTCTATTTTGGCCTCAATGTTTAAAAAAGGATGTGTCATTTATAGAAATGAGAAGTGTTAAAAATGGGTATTTGGTAACTTGTCAGAATGACTGGCACTAAAGACAGTACTTAAAAAGAGTGACTGACAATAGACCAATTTCATTGTATTCAATTATACTTTATTCAGCCTGTGTAGTGGAAGCAAGCATTGCTTGAAAGACGTATTGAGAATTTCACCTGGAAGCAGAGTCAGACAGCTAACATGATTTGCATTTTCTGCCGGCGCAGTTTCTTGTCATTGACTGATGACTGAATGAAAACACACAACCTTTAGCTTGTTTTTTGTGGATTTAACATGAAATTTCAACAGAGTCTGAAGATAATGTTGTTTAATTGCTCTTTTTTCTTTATTAGTTATTCCCCATTTTTCTCATTTAATTTTACATTGCGCATTTGACACTTAATCTTAAACACAATCTTTGAATGATCCTACACATTAGCTGATAGGGGATCCAACAAATCAATGTCAGCATTACTCCTCAAAGAAAACTGAAAAGCACAGATGTGCTGCTCAAGTTGGTAAAATAACTAGACAGTAATCATGCTGGATGTAAAATTAGCATTTTTTTACCAAAACTTTATGATTTATCTTGGCTTGAAACAATGTTCTTTAAGATTTTCGAGTCTGTAGAAAAACTTAAATAACCTAAAATAAACAGCGTATATGGAAAAAAAATCTGTATATTTAAAGTGGTTTTGTCTGAGTCCAAACCTTACGCACGATCAAGGATGGATTTAAGATTCTACAACAATGGCCTTTAGCATTAAAGATCTGGAACTCTGCATAGAGACATCATCACCAAATTCATGTTTATGCTCTCAGATCAATTTAAAGTGTTGTTTGAATGCCACAATGGATCATAAAAACTTTCACAATGAATATTGAGAACATATGGATAATATTCAACAAAGAATTTTATTAAAAACAAAACAAAGCATCGCTATATAAAAAGCATTTGTTTAAAAAAAAAAGGTTGTTAACTCATTTGGGGTGTAGAGCAACAATAGTCCCTTTACTCAAGACCATTAAGTAAGTCAGGGATGAGTCATATGCATAATTATGCTAATATAATGTGCACAAGGCTGTTATATGTGCTGAATGTACAAATAAAACTTTGCGTCTTTGTCTGGGCAGCTTTTTCAGATCTCAGCAAATCGGAACTGGAAGCAGTAAGACAATAAAAGAATCTTTCATTCAGAGTTGAGGTGTACAGCTCATTTACTCAGAGGTGATTGATATAGCAGGGAACAACATATTTTTATTTAGATACACACCTTTGTAAAAATGCTCAGACATGAGTCCTGGATCCCCTACTGTGTACCTGCATAGCTCAGATGAAGGCTACAAACAGTCCCACGCGCAGCCTGTGATCTATAGGCTGAAGTGAGACAAACAGCAAAGGCTAACTTTGATTTTTTTTGTACTTGTTTGCCAAGAATAACAAACACAGCCTTTTTTTTTTTCTTCTATTTAGTTGCCTTTTTAGTTTTCATCCTCTTGTTCTCATCTTCTTTTTGTATGTAAAAAATAAGGTTTTCCTTTTTCTATAATTTTCGTACCTATCCCCATTTCCACTGAAGCTTATTTTGTTCTCAGAATAAACAACCTGGCCCATCAACACCACCACTCTGCACCAGAACCCGTGATTAGTTCCAGACAAATTGTTTCTGTGGAACACATTGTCTTGGACACAGAAGGTAAAATGAGTTTAAAAAAATATCTCACTACCCTTTTAATTTAAAGTTGCAAATGTTCTACATTTTTTTTCCATTTTAAATCCACAATTATACACTGATGTCAGTTCTGAATTGATGAAATTATTTTTCCCCATATTGCTGATTAGAATTGACATTTCTCTCCTCTTTAAGCTACTAGGTGCTTGTTTTAAATTAAATTAAAACAAACCTCAAAAGGTAATTAGATGCATCTGCCACTGACTGTTTTAGGTGTGTCTTTACCACAATTGTACAGTGTGAAAAGACTGAAGCAGTAAATGTATCTAGAATATTTTAGTTTTCTAAACTATATATAAAAATGCTGGGACTTAAGAAAGGACAAATACACACACAGACATAATGAAATCACTACAAACCCCCACAAACCTGGTCCTTTTAACTGGTGCCTCTTTGGATATTATAACATTTCAACCAGATTCCAAGCTGCATGAATGATGAATCTAGTTTTGTGTCTTATATGAGCTGCATTGAGCAGTACGCATCCTCTTTAAATCCAGATATGAAAAGTCCAGTGAAAAGGCTTAATCATAAAGCTTTAAGTGGCTAAACATTGTTTAGGTGTTGCAATCACTTTTGAACAACAGTTTCACCAACTTGTGCTGTTTGAGAAAATGGTGGGTTTAAAAAATAAAAAGCTTCAGCTTTTTTACACATGATCATAAAAAGGGAAACTTTGAGACTTCAGTTGTGTTTGATTTAGATTTCTCAGGTGGATTATTTGTGGTTTTGTTTTGCTTTTCAGTTCATTGTATTATGAGATTATGTTACTTTTTGAATAAGTAAAAGAAAAGCAATAAATATTACCCAAGTAGCTTAAACTTAAAAGGTCCGGCATCAAGCAGCAGGTGAAGTCTAGTATAAATAACAGCCAATTTGATTGCACAAAATGAAAGTCAGGTGTGACTGCTGCAACAAACCAGCTGGCCCCGCCCGAGGGCAGGAACAGCAGCTCAGAGAACAGCCTCCAGACTCACCTGCAGAGGAGGAAAACACAGGAGGAAAAACAAATGTCTAAGGGGGGAGAAAGACAGGAAATGGAAAAAACAGTCTCCCACAACACAAAGAGTGCTAACATAGTTTTTGTTTAATTTATTGTTTTTTTTGCTGAATTGAGAAAGTCCCTCATCTCTCTAGCGGCTGACACAAAATCATCAACTAAAAACTTTGACCATCAACTCAAACTTGACAAACACGTCACGTCTGTATTCAACCCAGTTGCTTTCACCCAAAAAATAAAGCCAAAATATTCACAAAGTCACTCCGTGTTTAACACACCAGCACTGGGACTCATTTTAGCAAAGTTTGAATGATTTAGTATAATTGTAGATTTTTGTTCTAACATCTCATTTGTTGTTTTTACTTGCCGTTTTTGTTGTTGATTTTCCCTCTTTGTACTTTAGTTTATGTAAAGCACTTAAAAACCTCGACTTTAAAAGGTTCCGTATGAATGAAAATGAACTTACTTACAATAACCAGATGCTTGTCCCTGCTTGAGGGTGCTACCCTGAGGCTGTACCTTCTTCCAGTGTACTACACTTAAACACAGCAATATTCTGTTGTTTTATGGATGATTTCAAGGAAAATGCAGAAGCAGCTAAATGGAAATTCTGGAACCTTTAAAACTTTTTGTTTTGTCCCTGTAAGCTTTTGAATGAGCCTGCATTAGAAATAAAGTTTCTGGAAACAGCACAGCAAAGACATTAACCTACTAAAATAAGCAGCATACAGAAGATTAAATGCAGTGGAGCAGCATTTAAATTCGGAGACAGTTATTTTACCTGCTTGGTGATAAAATAAAGTGAAGATAAAACTGGTGAGTGTGAAGGTGTTAAAATAAAAACAAATCTTACAGTATTAAGCTTTAAGGCTTTACCTTGGAGAAGATAGAGCCGTCAAAATGAGGTTGAGAAATCCGAGCCTTGCTTTGTGTGGTTGCTTGACAGTAAGATTTGAACATGCCTAAAGCAAAACCTGAACACTCAGCTTCCAAGCACATGGATACATTTCAGGCGATCTCACCAGGTGTCCACCATCGACTGGATACTCAAGGTCAGTGAAAGATAGATACACTGACATTTTTATTTGTTTGTTTCTGATATAAAAGACTCTCTCACTCTGTACACACGTATTCCCTGAATTCGATTCCGTCTGGAGAATGAAGATGGACTGACTGAGAGAAATATTCCATCTAAACAGACAGAATTGTTCTAGACATGAGGAAAAATGTCACTCACACAGAACAATTCATGCCTTTTCACGTAGTATTCACACTTGTCTACAATACCCCTTCGTGCACATACCCCCCCCACTCCTACCCCAATCACTCAGTCAGGGGTAGGTTTGGAGAGAGGGTTTGATTTTCAAAACGAGGGCTAGATTAAACACAATCAACAACAATAACAGCAGTAGCCAACTCCAGCATATGGTTGGAAAATCTAAAATGCATTCATGCATCAAAAGAAAAACTAGATTTTCATGATCATTATGAAATCTGGCTGCTTCAGGGGCTCATTTTAGAAACTATTATTTCCAATAGACAACAGATTGGGCCAAGTGATGGGTGGAGAGTGAAATAAACAAATATGCTAATAAGCTTCAGGACTGTAATATGTAAAAATAATATACATTTATACAGTCAAACCATCAAACCTTTCTCACACTTTGCAGGTTTACTTTAATGTGACGGCATTTGGATGTGTCAGTCACTTGTGTGAATTACTCTCTTGGTGCTTTTTCTTCAGCAGACTTAGATTTATCACTTTCAACACAGCACAGGAGAGAATTTCTGCAGACAGAGCAACACAGCAGAAATTCTATAGCTGGTATTAAGGAATAAATACCTAAAAAATATGTGGAAGAACCTTTTTGACTCATTAGTTTCACTTAAAATAATTAGCTGCAGAACTTATTTATTTTTTATAGTGTCTGAACTTAATAAACAAGGGGGAAATGATTAAAAGCATTTAATCTGTAGGCCTACCTGCAATTCCAACTGCATGTTAAATGGCTTTAAATTGAATATGAGGCAGAAAATCACACACAAGCTCTTTAACTATTAAAAAGAGAAAAAGTTAGCTTGCATGCTTCTAGCTTAGCATAAAACCTATCATTAGAGTTATACTGCCAAATTTCCAATAAAAAGCAAACAATGCATGAGAATGTTGATCTTGTCCATCACTTTCATGTGCATGTCTGAGCGATCCATGATGAAAACAAGTTTTAGAAAAGGGACCAACGTTTGAATTCTACATGCTGATGTTTTGAAAGACTAAGAAATTCTAGCTAACTGTCCAGCGTCTCAGGTGTGCGAGCTACTGACCTCAACTGGGGATGTTGTTGGACGGTGGATGGAAAACTTTAAGGATCTCCTCAATCCCACCATCTCATCTTCTGATGAGGAAGCAGATTCGGAGGACTTGTCCATCACTAAGGCTGAAGTCACCGAGGTTGCCAAGCTCCTTGGTGAACAACATCCAGAGTACCTGAAGTCTCTGGATGTTGTAGGACTGTCTTGGCTGACACATCTCTACAACATCACGTGGTGGTGGTGGACAGTGCCTCTGGATTGGCAGACTGGGGTGTTGGTCTCTCTGTTTAAAAAGGGGGACCAGACAGTATGTTCCATCTACAGGGGAAGCAGTGTGGTTTTCAGCCTGTGACATATCTTATTTGTGAAAATAGTCATAGTAAAAAGGGTACAGTATATGATGCTAATAGTTTCCAATGTTAGAAAACATGTCAAATGAATCAGTACCCAACTGTGATGCAGCTTCTTACGAGTTATGAGTTGAAGTCCTGTAAACACAAGGACTTGACTGAAGAACAGTTTAATTGAGCTCTCTGGTTGAGCAGGACACAACGTGTGTAAACAATCACTTGTTAAACTAACACTCATCTTCTCTGCATCTAATTTACAGGTTAATATTTGCTCATTGTGTCTATTTCGAAATGACTTGTGTGTGAGAAATACTTTGTATCTTTATGAATAAACGTTCTTACCAGGAACAGTGTTATAAACTAAAAAGGAGTTCATTATGATTTTATGTTCTAAGGTTTTAAACAAGATGTTTTCTCCAGGTTGCAGGTGAGTCAGTATTTAAATCAAGAAACATAATAAAAGTTATGTTTTTTGCATCATTGTTTAGTTATTGTTTATACATTTTAACTTCAGTGTATTCATCCATTTTATCATTTAATTATCAGATATTTAAACATGAGATATAACCTTTATTCAGATGTGTCCCACTCACAAAATAACCTTGATTAGCAATTTCTGTGCCACTTCAGACAAGTTCATAAATAAATCTATTTTTACTTAAAAAGGGTATTTCAATATTGAATGATCAAGTTCTTGAAAGATTTCAAATTTAAACATATATAAAACATGGTATTGTGTGGAATGCACATCATGGCAGACAAAATGTTTGTTTACACATATAAATAACACTTATTACACAGAACATTTAGATAATCCCAAACCATGTAAATCCCCAGATGCTGTCTAAATAAAACAATTATTTTCTATTGTCTCTCTTTATTTTTTCTCTCTTAAACGTACAATATGGAATATTTTCATAAAAAGCAATATTTTTAACAAAATAATGCCTCCTACAACATTTTCTTTAGAAATTATATTTGGGGGTGGGGGTTACGAGCCTGGCGCCCTGATGGCCGGAGGCTTTGCTCTGTTGTTATGGTGTTCATGTTCCATATTCCACCTTTAATACCTGAGTGTTTGGTCATAGTTGAAATTATTGCTTTTAATAAAATCTGGTTGGATTCTTAATTATTATCCTACCTCGTACTTTGACTTTTGCTTCATTTTCATTTCATAGTGTGGTGGTGTCTTGTCAGCTTCCTTAACATAGCAATAAATATTCACATTGTTCTGCTGTTCATGGGCAGGCCTCAGCTATAGATCTGCTTAATGACAGTATTGTTACACCCTACATTTTCAGGGGAAACCCAAGAGAGAAAAGCTGCCAGGCTCTTTAGTGTTGCTTTAAGGTCTCAGAACCTAATTAGCTTGTTAAAGCTAATACTTGTTCACAGTCATTAGGAAAGGCCAGGGCATGCAAATGTCAAAGCGTTATAAATGCTCTAATTCCTGAAATCTTTTTAGACTCAGCAGCTATAGACTGCTCAAAGTGAGCACCTCTGAAATCATTTTATTACTCCCATAAAAAATCCTGTTATCATTTACTATCGAGGTGCTTTTTTTTCCACACATTTTTCATTCATAGCTGTCAATTCCTAAATCCATCAGTATACAGAAGATAAATCAAGATACATGCGACCAAGAAAAGAAGATTCCTGCAGTGTTTGTCAGGGGAAACACTATCTCACATCATGCCCTTTATTTAGACCTGCGTCTCTGTGGTGTAATGCAGGACATGTGAAAGGTCAGCCTTTGAGTTATGATTATTGCAACTGCAGAGGAGTTTAACGTGTTGGGTTTAAGGTGCAAGGCATGTCTCATTTATCCTTCAGCTGTCAGAAATCCCCTCCAGAGGCCCAGTCTCTGTTGACTGACAGGTGTTTGTAATGACTGGAGTTCAGAGGTCATGAGTCAACACGAGCACAGAGGCTGAGCACAGCTGCATGCATCCTTTGATACAAAAATCTCCTGGAGGGTTTGATTATTTAGTGAGAGCTCAACCACAACATGCAGTGCCTGTAAACAAAGATATAATTAAAAGTAACACATATGTAGTTTCTATCATTTTGTTGAACTCCATTTAAAGATGATTAAAAAAGTGATTTATTAACCTTAAAGATGAATATTACAGTAAAAACACGCCATCAGTCCTTTTTTTTTATTTCTCATCGTGTGCGCATTTCACCAGTGATACAATAAACATTAGAGTAGGAAACTTAAAAGCAGAATGAAGAAGTTGGGGGATGGAGAAGGGAACGGAACTTGTTATGGTACCGTGCATTCCAGAAAGTGAAAGATCAGCCTGCAGGCCCTTGGCAGCTGACAGCAGCTGCATTTTTAAGCCTCATGTGAACGGCTGCACTAGTTGAGACGGTAAGTGGAAAGGACAGTAGAAAGAAAGCCCGACTTGGGAATGGGATGGAGACATCCAGGGGGACTCTGTTATCATTCGGCATTCCTCTTCTCCTTTCATCACTCCAGATCATTCCTCAGATGTGGGCAAGGCGGGAATACTGAAGTATCAAGGGGAAGGAGTGATTGTTAGAGAAAGGATGGACTGTGTTTTAGGTAGATGCAAATCTAAAATATGCTGATGTTATGACAGAACCAATTCTCCTGCACTCTCCGCTTGTTCATCCAGGGTTTTAAATAATGATAAAAACACATTTGGAATAACTGGTCTTAAGGAGGATAATGTGCTTGCAATAAAAGGACAATAAAATCCTTGCAGAGTAAAAAAGCACCATAGTTAACAGGAAGTTAGTGCTTGGCCCAAAATATTCTTGTACAAAGGCCAGTAGCAGTCCATTGCCATGGGATGCACCTTGACATTTTACTCTGGAAACAAAAACAATGCATTGGGTGGGAAAAAGAACCTTCAAAATACATAATACATGTGTGAGAACTGTATATTACAAATATAAATAAATATATTTAAAAAAATAATAATCAGTGATTGCAACTCTCAGTAGGAGTTTTTTTAATGTAAAACAAACAAAAAATAGATATTTCAGTTTTCTGTAATATTTATGTTCCATGAGTTACTTTGCACGAAGACAGTGTAAGTCTATTACAACAAGGACCCTGCAACAGTAACCTTATACTGTAATAACAGAAGGTTACATTTGAGCAAATTGGCTTATTAATTGCTGACATTCTGTTAACTTTCAACTCTACACCAGTGTGCACAATGAAATGCAATTCATTAAAACAGACCTTAAGTTGAAAATAAAGATTTAGACCAAGATCAACAATGTAATCAAAACGTCAGTCCAAATATGAGCGCCATCTGGAAAGGCATTACAACCAAAAGCAGACAGTATGTAACAGCATCAATTTTCCTAAATTGCACAGTTTTCCTGTCATTATAAGTGAAATGAGCAGTTAATGTACCGATGTTTTGAAAAGTTTATTTTTGTATTTATTTCAATATTTTAACATGATATAACCAGCTGGCTGTAGCCCTGTGTGTCTGCCTTCATTGCCTGGTTTTACTCCACTGTGTTTTTGCTTGTAAAACATGTATGATATTTCTTTTGCTTTAGCAATAACAGATTTTGTGTACATAACATTCTGCTTTTTCCTTTTCTTGCCAAAACACTCTCATTGATTCAAAGTAGCTTCCATTTTTAGACACTCGATTCTTAATGATGCTTTACATGCTGCTCTAACCCTCATTCTTGACCTCCTGTTGCACGTACAAGAAAACCTAAATACATGATGTCATAATATTCCTGATATTTTCAGATTATACTTTTACATAATGGGGGAAAAAAGTTATGCCAGTGTTACTATGCGTGGTATGATATGGTACAGCCTGAGCACGTTCTTCATAAAATGTAATCTTGTCAGACATCATCAAACCTCATCACCTTCTTTTCCTTGGTCAGGTGTTTTTACCTTAATCTTAATCCAGCTGTTTTCAATTTCACATCTAAGCCACAATTTTCTTCACAAAATATTGTAATGTAAGCTGGACCACTCAAAGAACAAAATAATTTGAATAAAAAGCACAAGAGAGAGTTTTATTCATTGAATCAGACTGTGTTTGTAAATATCCCTGATGATACCCAATAACTTCTTAAATGAGGAATTCTTAAAGTAAGACCACTATCACAGTGAATAGCAATGCTGAAGAAAACTGATGCAGTAACTACTTTCTGTCTTTTATTAAACAAGTTAACAAGGTAAAACATTGCGCTATGAAGGATTTGAACCTAAGGATTTGAAAAAGAGTTCTAATAGACACTCCCAAAGTGGCCTTTCTCATAAAAGTGCTGCTACATCCATCTTACACTGACATTTCAGTTCATTCTTGACTCTGGTTGCCTGTTAAAGTGCATCTATCATATATATCATTTAGTCAGAGTACTATTGGCAAAATAAAATAATAGTGATAAAAACTGTCCAAAAGGAGTGCGGGAACTAAACGGCAGTACATATCACCAGTAACTTCTGTCACTACTGTCCAACTCCGTTCTCCGAAGCGAACAGGGGATAGTAAATTTCTCAGAGGGCAGCTCAGAGACGGGACACATAGACGAACGCTTGCCTGCAGCAATTACTCTAACCGAGACTGTGTGTCTGTTTTGGTTGTTACCACACACTGAGACTGTTGTGTTCCTCTCCGCTGTCTTTATCAACCAATCGACTCTCCCCTGAGAGCCACTTAGTCGGACCTCTATCCAGCCTCTTGAGTTACAGCTCACACTCCCTCCCACACACATACACACACAGCGCAGCTGCCATCTGGGCAGGCTCATATTCACGAACATACACAACCATGGGCGCTAACAAACATACACTAAATCACTGAAAACATGAACGCACACATTGCGTTGACCCTATAACTCCTGACACAGTTAACGCAGAATCACTTTTTAAGCTCCTTACAAAAATTATACCTTTAGTCAGATTGATGTAGTCTTTTAACAGTTTGCAACATATCATCGCCATCATACAGAAACCCCATGTCTCCAAAACTGAAACTTTGAACTCAGCATATCCACAAATTACAAGCTTTTTTTATTTTACAAAAAAAAGTCACCCACCCACTCAACTACTGATGGATGTGAAAGGTGACAAATAGAGTTGATTTACGCAAATAACATTAAAAGTAATGAAAGGTGAAGAGACAAGATAAAGATATTTACTATTTCATTTCACATTATGTTATTTAGTGTTGGAGAACAGAGATCAGACAAAGTCAGAACAAATAGAAATAAAACACAAGCTGGAAAAAGTATGATGATCCAATAAGACACAATACAATAAAAACACCTTTCAATATGAAATAATGTGTTTCAATAACATAAGATACAACATCTTATGACACATAAACTTAAGCTGGCCATTGTGGATAGGATACCGATACTGGTATCAGGTATTGGGGTCAATACCATTCTAATGTATGACTTTTTGTGTGGTAGAAGTATCGGCATTGGTACTCAGTATTGGCAAGTACTCAGCTAAGTATCGGTATCGTATCAGTTTGAAAAAAATGGTGTCATTGCATCCCTAATTTTGGTTATAGTCAAATAGTGGTTAAACTCAAAGTGCTACCCTTCACCATTAGCTAGGCAGACATGTACATTTACTATGCCATTACTGTGAATAGAAGAGGTTCAGTCATTACATCACCATGTTGTTTATTGTATTACTGTTGCTATGCTGCTACAGATACTTTTCTTCTAGCTCCTAATTAACTCATTGTTTATCTTAAAAATTATATACTTTAGTTGCAATTTGAGATGGTCTTTTACTCAGAACTGGAAACTGAATACATTTAGAAAACTTCAAATGTCCATGAAAGTCACATGGTCAAATGGGTTGTATATTGTGTGTGGAGCTTTGCAATAGCCACCCACCGGAGTCACATGGAGTATGACTGAGCAGTCCCTCTTCACCAACTATGATTACCATTTTGCCAGCTGAAGTGCATCTATGGAACGCAGCTCTCAGTGCAGTGAGCATTTGTTAAGATGGCAGGTGCTGGTTAAGAGCAGTAATGACAGCCATTATCCAATGTTCCACTTCTCCTCATAATTCTGCTTCACATGCATTACAAATCTGTAGGGTTATGTGTTGAAATATAATCTGAACAGTTAGAGAAAAAGTTACACGCTGTTTATATTAAAAACAGCAAATCCTGCATCCAAAGAAGGTTCCATCGAATCTGCAGACACAAGAACAAAGTTGTTTTAATTGCACTGAACACTGACAAAGAGAACTGTTTCTTAATCCCAACATTTTGTCCTCATTGGAGAACTCAGCAGTCAGTTTTCGTGCTTCTCATTTCAGTGTGTGAGGAGAGTCAAGAAAAAAAAGACATTTCCACACACAAATAATACAGCTCTTCAGAGTCAGAGGCCATTCAATAAAAAAAGAAACATGTCTGGGTTTCGCACTCAGATTATAAAGGCTAGATGTGATAAAACAGTAACATGTCTCTTTACACATCAGGGAAGGAGACGGAGAGGAAAAGTATGTCGCTTTTGGCGAGCCGCGCCATGTGCACGGAAACACAGACGGATGTCAGAGGATCAAATGTGCTCTGGCAGCCACGGTTATGAGTTATCACGTTTGCATTTGAGAGACAAGCGCAATGAGTGGGATGCCTTTGACCTTCATCACTCACTTTCCATTCATTGTTGCTTGCTAACCTCTCCCTCCTTCTGTTCTAAAAGCCACGAAGCGCTGGAGCTCTTTTGTGTGAACTCTCTAATTAGGAAGACCTTGAGGTGCGGATCTCATCCATTGTTCCTCCTCATTTTGGTGGGAAAATATTTCATTGATTTTTGCAGCAATCGAAAGCAGGCGGAGCTGAGAAGGGCTCTGTGTGGGATTAAACACTGCAGGGGGTTTCTGTGATGGGTGGGGAGCTGGTGCAGCTGTGCATAGGTTTGTGTGTGTGTGTGTCTGGAAGAGATGCTATGTCCCTTTTCATAACCCCTACCTTTTCTCACCTTGCAAAAGAAGCAATTATGCCTGTGATCCAATCTTAGCTCACCTTTCCCCCCCAGCTCCCATTGTTCACTCTTTAGCCTCTGCACCACTCCTCATTATCTTTCTCCGTGTATTGTTATGATAAATCCAGCTCATTTGCAAACATCTGGACCTGGTGAGGCTTTTGTTTATGTTCCCCCAAGCAGAACAATGATGAAGGAAGGACATGTTTCCATAATCACAAAAAAATATCAGTCCTTTGTTGAATGTTCTTTTCCAAGCTAATGTTTAAAAAATAAAACCTGTGCTACATCTGGTAAAATCAGCTTGATGTTTTTGGTGATGTTCTGAGCGCCAACATTGAGGAAAAAGGGAGCGTTTAAACAAGCTTGCTCACCAAACTATATAGCAATCACCTGTATCTATCTCTCCCATTTCCTCCTTCTGTCACTCCAGAACGGCTGTGAATTACACCTCAACCTCTGCAGGTGCCGACTTCGCTCTGAAATGATTATTCCAACCCCACAGAAGATTGCTTTTGGTAATTATATGTATCATAATTAAATTTGATGAACTCCTCAGAGACATAAGATCTCATCTGACCCAGGTGCTGGATTTCTCTTCTGATAGACAAAAAGAGAAATGGCCGCAGGTGCTATTAAAAGTGATGCTTTGAATCTTGCAATTGACGTCTTGATTAACTTCATTAATTTTTCCAAATTAATGGAATTCCTGCAGTTTCTTCAGCAACTCTGTCACTTTGGAATGAATTAAGCAGCATTAGCGGCTTAGTGTTGTTTTGTATTAGCTGGTCTGTGTTATTTTGTGTGGTCAAATATCGCAAAACAGGAGAACCCCCCCCCTATTTTGGATTTCGACTTGTTCTGGACATTTTCTTCATCACTGTGAAACATTTCTTCCTCAATAGCCATGACGTATAAATATTAGTAAAGGAAATCACTGCATCATAAACACTTAAAATCAATAAATCATGAGTTCAAAACAAAAATAAACACATGAAAAGTGCTAAATCTCTATTAGTTTCTCAGTAGTCTCAGACTCACCTCTTCTAGCAAATTGATACATGTAAAATTATTTTTCTTATAGAAGGTTGAACCAGAAAATATAGCAGTTTCAAACTCATTTAATTCTTTCAGAATAATCCGTGTTGTTTACACACTGGATTTTTGTTCCTGCTCCCGTGTTTTCCTTTAATGAGTTAAACATACATGATAATATAAAGATAATTTGATTGTAAAGACTGAACGGGGGCATGATAGATTAAGAAAAATATGTAAACAAAAAATGAGTTCATATAAATATACATGAAGATATTTTACATGGTACTTATGAAGGAAAAGAGAAGATGAGAAGAATGAGTTAAAGCCACGCCCTTTTTTCCAGGAAAATTCATATTGTTGGGAAAATTAAAAGAAGAATTGTGATGAAGTTAATTCCACTGTACACTGTATTAAACTGTTAATGTGATAAATACATTATTAATTAATTTATACTATGAATCGTACATAAACTTCATTACAAACAGTAAGTTTTCGCTGCATTTTATGAACCTACTAATTATTACAACAAATGTTTCTTGCTTATTATCACAGCAGCAGCTGTGTATGCGTTTTGGGTCAAAGGTTTTGTTGCTTGAGCTCATAACTATAAATCATGTTAATGCCAACCCCTGCACCCCTCTGCCTCACTGATTCTTTTGCACATGACTGTATTGTGAAATGCTCAAACCCTGTATTATTCCACATTTTAACCCTTTGATACATAACATGGGTCTAAAGTGACCCGGCTGAGTTTTTATTTTTGATATCTTTGCATTAAATTATTCTCACCATTCAATGAATTCCTCAATTAACTTGTTTTAGACCATCATGCATGATTATTGTATTTTTTCCTTTCTTACTTTTTGTATAAAAAACATTTTGTATCAGTGCCCCTCTAACGCGCAACATAGGTCCAAAACGACCCATATTCATTTTCTATATTTTTTATTGTATAGCTCAGTGTTTCTATGATATATCTTAGAATTAAATTAACTTTATCAGTTACTCTTCCAAGTATGTGGTAAATATCTTGTTTTTATTTACCACAAATAATCATTTTAATTTCTCCTTTTTTATGGTATGGTCAAGCACAGCTTTTGTATTTCTACCCCAACTTTACAAACGTGGGTCAGAAACGACCCACATGCGTTTGCTAGCTTTTCCCTCCTCTCAGGTTGCAACACCACAATGGACAACTTCTTCACCAGTGTCCCTCTGGCTGAGAAGCTCCTTGTGAAGAATTTGATCATTGCTGGCACTTTTCATGGGTAGCTCAGGTGGTGGAGCGGGTCGTCTGGTAACCAGAGGGTAACCGGTTCGAATCCCCGCTTCGCCTGGAAAAGATTGCTTGGCTGTCGTGTCCTTGGGCAAGACACTTCACTCATCCTGCCTGTTTGGTGGTAGTCCGAGGGTCCGGGGGCTGTTTGATGGTTAGAGGGTCCGATGGCTGTTTGGTGGTGGTCAAAGGGTCCAGTGGCTGTTTGGTGGTGGTCAGAGGGTCCGATGGCTGTTTGGTGGTGGTCCGAGGGTCCGGTGGCTGTTTGGTGGTGATCAGAGGGTCCGATGGCTGTTTGGTGGTGGTCAGAGGGTCCGGTGGCTGTTTGGTGGTGGCCCGAGGGTCTGGTGGCGCCTAGCAGCCTTTGTCAGTGTGTGTCCCAGGACAGCTGTGGCAACATGTGTACAGTTTATCACCCCCTAAAATGTGTATATGTGTGTGAATGGCAAACTGTAGTATGAAGAAATTTGGGAGTCGTCTGACTTAAGAAATGCACTATACAAGTACAAGTACACGCCATTTACCATTTAGTCTTTGCCAGACATACCACCTATTATGAAGCCATCTAAATCACAGGAGACTCATAGTTTAGAATCTGGATTCAATGGCAACATGACCATGGTGAGCTATGTGCAGAAGAAGGGAAACACTGTTGTCCTCCTGAGCACCATGCATGATGACAACGCAGTTATGACAGCAGTCAGAAAGAGAAACCAGAAGTGATCCAGTACTACAACAAAACAAAAGGAGATGTGTGGACACAATGGATCAGATGGTTAGCAACTATTCATGTTGGTGGAGAACACAGAGGTGCCCCATGGTTCTCTGGTACAATATACTGGATGTTGCCACCAATGTGAGTGGTGGTGTTATAAGTGGTGTCAACAACAAGGTTTTTATTAAGGAGTTGGGCAAAGAGTTTGTCATGCCACATATGAAGAGGCACATGGAGGCCATGCCCAAACTCCAAAAGCTTATTGTCAAAGCAATCAGTCACCACCCAACTAGACAGGAGGGTCAAAGGAAGAGCCCAGTTTCTAAAGACAGAAAAGTCAGTAGCTGGTGTTCCCAGTGCACAAGGAGCACAACCAATCAAATTTAACTTTTTGAGGCATGTAAAAATTGAGGTGGCAATTTGTGTTCTAAAGTCACATTTCACCAGTTTACAGCTGATAAAATACTGATACAGCTCAGCTCAATAGCCATGTTGTGTTGTGTGTGACAAAATGAAAATAAACATGTTACAAGTATTAAATGCATAAATGTTTGGCCCTGATCACTGCTAAAATAATTATTTTAAACAAATTATCATTTTCTAAGTCATTTAGTTTTAAATCATATTTGGATGACTGTGTGAATTTGATATAACAATATAAAAAATATTTTTGTTCATAAGTATCAAAGGAAAAATTAAAATAATGATCTGTGGTAATCAAAAACAAGACAATTAAAGAATACTTGGAACATTCAATCGTAAAATAAAATGGATTTCAAAAGATAGAACAAAGAAAAACTCACCCAGCATGAAATAACATGTTGGACATCAAAGGGTTAAAGTAACTTATGTAAATAATACTGTTTTTTGAATTATTTTTATGTTTTTCCTTTTTTGGCTTCGCACTTTTGCACCTTCACCACCGACAAATTTCTTGTATTGTGCAAATGATATTCGATAACAGACGGATTCTGATTTCGATCTGCCAGGGTGTTTCACTTTAACCTTTCAGTGCACAGTGCAAAACTGTAGTTGCTCTTTTCCCTCTCAGAAGATTTTTCTTGTGCTTGTCATTCTGAAACTATAACCACCGTAATAAAACCTCTTGGTTCTGTATATTGTCTTGGTAAGAATCTGATCGGAGCTTCACATAAGGAAAATGAAGGGGAAAGTGAAACTGCATCTAAATCACATAAAGACTGAGATTCATCAAAGCTGGAAATGCACACACATACACACAAGTTTGACCAACATGTTGTGAAGCACATTTATTTGCCATAACAACAAGAAAAAAAACCTTAAAAATAAAAGTATTCCAAAGACTTTTCTTTCATTCATTCATTCATTCATTCATTCATTCATTCATTCATTCATTCATTCATTCATTCATTCATTCATTCATTCATTCATTCATTCATTCATTCATTCATTCATTCATTCATTCAGCAGTTATGCACATCAGGATCCACCAGACTGCCTTGTACATTTCCCAGCTTTCTGAGATGCCTGTGAATATGCAGGAGGCTTATAGAGGCCCAGCAAGCAGCAACATCAGACTCAGGCTTCAGACAATCTGACAGGGTGAACAACCAGCCGCAGGGGACGGACACGGCTCAAGTCATGTTACTGTATGATTGCTGTCTTTTCCCAAATCTATAAAAAATCCTGGAGGTGTGCAGACACACAAACACACATACAGGTAAGCACACAAGGAAGGACAAGGATTTGGGACATTCTGTTCAGCTGAGATGTTCTGTCATTTATCTTTCCCTCCAAGGACTCTGCTATCATCTTGTCTTTTAGTTTACTCTTTCTCCACTGTCCTTCCACTCAGTATGCACTTCAACTTTTCTACTCTCCAGCTCAGCTCTGCACCACTGGAATGATTGCATGCTTTTTTTTTTTTCTTTTGAGCTCTCCTCCCAGTTCCCTGCAGGAGTTCCCTACTGCGTCGCAATCCCTTTCTCGCAGGTGATTGCTTAGGGAATATTGATTAAAGCAAAGATTTGCTGCTGAGAAGTCACTTCTCAAACTTGACGCGTCTTTAATGTGAAAGAAAGTGACTTGACTTCAGTAATAAACAAACAGTCACAGATCAAGCGCATGCCAAAACCATCATTCTCTATTCTGCTCCTGTTTGTCCAGCTCATGCACTTATTTTCTCGCGCATGCACGCGTAAATCAGTTTTACACAACAAACGTAATGTAGTGCTTCTTTTCACGAGGCTGATATCTTCCTCTGCCTCTAATTGCTCTGATTAAAGTGACAAACGGGCTCATTTAAGCTAAAGCAAATAGGGGAGGCACTTTAAAGAATGCCACCGTATCAATGGTCATTACAGCTGTTTAACTATTAGTGGAACACTATGAGAGCAATTAGATTAAGGGCGTATAGAAAATGGATGAATGGAAGGAGATGGGACGGCTGGATGGATTGATATAACTTTAAGCTGTGGAACATCCATAGGGACGCACCTGATTTATTACAAGGTATTTTCTTACACAGACAGCAGCTGTAATTCTGTTTAAACAAACCTCATTTCAAAGGATTTTTTAGGACAGTAATACTCATTATAACACAGTCTAACAGGATAAGAAACAAATAACCTAGCAGACAGAAGAAAATATTTACATAATCAAGCAAACGATGACAATGATTTTATTTTGGGGCTTCTAATGAATAAAAATGTCACAAACTTTCTGTATTGTGACAGAAGGTGGTGATTTTAAATAGCAATCCCATATTAATTGCGATAATTTTTCCTGTTGTTGTTGTTTAAACTAGACAGAGTCAAATCACACACACACACAAAAAGACGCAAACTGGATTTATTACATGAAACTGTGAAAAAAAAAATCTCCCAGTTATTTTGACTAAGTGTTTGTCTCTTAATTGAGACTTTCTTGTGGTTTATAACACATTTTCACTGGAAGTGCAATTTTAACCCCAAATTTGTTGATCAAAATCAGCTCTAATCCGTCAGTCAGTCATGCAGGATGTCTGGCATTGGGAGGTTAGTAGCAGGAACTTTGGACGTCCATGGGCTGAAATATTCCTTCTGTAAAAACCAACATCAAAGACTGGGTTTTTGATAAAATCACAACCTGTTATTTACCGTTTACAAACATCTAAACTCAACTGATAACAGCATGTGAAATGTCCAAGGAAAGCAGAAAAAAAAAAACTAAATTTTAGCCAAAACTTTCCTCGTCTAACCAATTTTGTTGATTGAGATGAACGTAAATGGGAAGTTTCTTTCGCCAACTTTCAACTATAGCTTTTTAGTGAATTCACATTCCAACTAGAGTTGCTGCTGACATCAGTGAGCGCTTCATTTATCCACAGTTCTTCTAAATAAAGGGATTTGACATTTTTCAGGCCTAACTTTTGTTTATGACAGCAGTATACCATATTTGATCAATATTTTCATTGATGGCTGGTGTTTACCATTTCATTCTCAGATTTATCCACAGCACTCAAATTTGGATATTTGCTATTAATCCTGTAAGAACCATCAAAAATAGCCAAAAAACTCTGATCTTTTGGAACTGAGATGTTAATGAACCCTTATAACAAAATCCACAATTTTGCTGCTAAATCACGTTTCAGATTTAATTTTTGTATCACATTTAATAAATTGGCAGTTGAAATATAAAGTATGAGTTACTTAATAAAAATGCATTCATTCAATAGATTATTTTTTTAAAAATGACATAATTATTACAATAACTTCTCAAAACATTAGCAATGATTTTCCTGAAAAAGACAAGTGGATCATTTACTAGAAGAAAAACTAAACCTGAGCTGCCTGTAGTGGCATCCACCACTGGCCAGAATCCATTTGTTAGACCATAGAAAACCAGTTTTTTAAGAAAAGTATTGAACATGTTGATAAGATAGAGGTATCTGAAACTCATCTATCAAATTTGATAAAAATGGCAAAAAGTTATGAGTTAAAAGTGTCAAACATGTTCTGAAATAGTCAAAATGACAGACTCTATCACAATGAATCATTCCATTTTTTTTCCTCATACATCATCACTTATCAAAAAGTTAGATGATGCTAATTTCAATTTCCACTTTAACAAAAAATTTGAATGCATTTTGACTTACTTTTACAATATAACTATTTGTTTACTTCTTAATTTTTCATGGTCCTGTTGCTTCACTGCTTTGATCACTGTTTTAGTTGCATCATTACATGGAAAATGTTCTCATGAATAAGATAAAGTGTGAATGGCACCATGTTGTTTAAAATCACATACTTGAGATAGTCAGAAATTGCTTTTCATAATGGTTTTTTGGCTTTCTCAGTGACTGGCACAGCGCTCTATCTGCTAATGGGAAGTTTGATGTTTTCAATCAATTAGTCAATAAGAAAAGCTAAGAGTTGGATTCATCCCCATATTTTTTGACACACCTCATCAACTATATAATTGCTGTCTATCTTTTTTCCGATATGTGAGAGGCTGAATTTAGACGTTGGATTTATGTGAATACAGTAGTGGCTGCTCTGTTTGGATGAGTGTCTAAAATGAATGGATAATTTCCACTAGTTTGTCAAAATATTGTCACTTTTCTTAGATCCGTATTCGGCGGGTTCATGTCCAAATGATGGCTTGTTTATTAGAGGCTGATGGCTTTTAACGTGTGCTGCCAACCAGACTGGTGTTGACAAAAAAAAAAGCTGTTTATAATCAAAGCATTAGATGTCAGAGGCTCCAGCGTTGTGTTGACAGGAGTCCTACGGGATAAAAACCCAGGCTGTTTCACTTCAATTAAATAAAAACAATTATCATACACCAAGTGACAAATTTTAAAGTGATTGACTTGTTTTCCAAGGCGTTTATTAAGTGCATTTTAGTACAATAGTTTTCAGAAAGTTACATCTTACAAACTTTTTGACACATACCTTTTTTTTGTTTGTTTTTTTTCCCCACAATTTACAAGTGGCAACTATACAGAAACAAATGAAAAGGGAAGAATAATCATTCACACGCTCCAACAATGTACCTGTGCACACAAGTGTGTTTGCACATAGAAAAGTGTTTGATATGCACAACCCCCCCCCCCCCCCCCCCCCCCC